>QLPN01021713.1:53434-75678 GCA_003314395.1 Albatrellus ellisii
AAAAAAAAAAAAAAAAAAAGCCTAATGGACTGATACATACTCTGGCTATAGTCAAGTTGATCAATTCCATATATAACACGGTAGCCCCAAAGGCGACCAGGCCAAGCTCGCCAAGGGTGAAACCTCGATGGGCAAGACGGATAGCAATGTATAATGAAAATTGATAAAACACGGAGCCGACCACAACGTCGAAGCACGTCATATCTGGCCAATGTTGTTAGAGACAATGCCTGATTGAGCGGGGAAATTGACACTCACTCTGCCAAATGTCGATCTGAATTTTATGAAATAACAATTTCGAGCCGAGCAACGCAAGCCCGAGGGTGAAAGTGAAAAGGATATAGAGCCATGATTTACGGGCCTCACTCCGGGGAACGGAGCCACGTTCGCCCTCTGCGACGCTCTTCTGTCGGCGGTGGCGTGCTTCGAACCACCACGACGCGTATACGTGAATGAGAAGGATAGTCGAGCATAGCGTAGCGAGGTCGACCGCATTGCGACGAGATAAGACTAGGGCACCGATAGGCATGATGGGCACATCGCTATTTTTAAGGGTGACTGGAGGCTCGATGTGCCAAGATGGCGGTAGGGGGATAGCATCAGGTGTCATTTGTAATGACTTCAAGGAGGAGTACAGAAGGGAAGAAGCGATAAGGGGTCCGAGAATCAATCCAGACAATATTCCATCATCGGTTGAGTTTCTGTTCGGAAGCGATATCAATGGCGTAGAGGGCGAAAAAGAAATCGAAGCAGCCCACCTATAGTTTTTGGGCACCGTCATCCATACAAATCCGAACGTTTCTCTGCGAGAAGTCATCGGAAGCGGAAGTCCACGTTTAGACTCTCGGCCGTCGAGATAACGTGGCGACACCGGCCGCTGAGGTATAGATGAAGCTGGCTCAGAGGCTGCCGATGCTAGGTGCTCGACAGACGAAGAATGCACCCATACGACGTAGAAGAGCGAAGCAACAATAACTGAAATCAACTCTATATGCGTTGTCAGTGCATCACATGAAAAAGAGAAAAAGGTGAATAACCTATCACCAACCATACGTTGGGCAGGACCCCCGAATCGAAAACAAAGAGTTTTCTCGCAACATACGCCAGTCCCCCAAGCAGCATGACGCACTCCACAGCGTATTTGGCGTCTATGGCGAACTGAAGGACTGTCCGCGAGAATGGCCAGCGGAATGATAGCGAAAACATCGTCGGGAGCACGTAGTGTACAGGGAGCATGACAGCGCCCCTCGTTCGGAGGGAGGTGGAAGGCAAGGGTGTTTGTGGTGGAGATTCGGTGCCATTGGCTGGTGGAATAGACGGGCGGGAACGAGTAAAGGTGCGTCGACCATGGAGCAACGCGCTGGTGTATTTTGCGCCATCAGAGCTTGATGGTTGCGTCGGGGTAGACGGGCGTCGTGACGGGGACGCCTCTCTCAGTCCGTCTTGTGGGCCAGTCCGAGTGTCCTGAAGTGCCATTTTCTTTCCGCTCATAGAGTGGTCATCATCACTGGGCTCATCCTCCGTGCTCGAGCCTGATGCGGAGCTGCAACGAAACGATGTCAGCACCGTCAGACAATGACACAGTAGTATGCCGCTGCGAAGTCGGGTGTTAATACGATACTGGGAATATAAGCAGAGAACGTCTCAATGGTACAACGTCATAGACCACACATGCGGGCGTGTTCATACACCTCACACTGCGCAGACTCCAACTTACCTGGAAGACCCTGCCTGGTAGCTCGTACTCCAACCCGGTGTAAGAGGAGGTTGGGCCGAAGTAGAGCGAAACGAACCTTGCCGCCGTTTACCCGCACGCGTGCCTGCAGCCCCCTTGCGTGAGGCCTCTGGACGTGCGGGGGCGGGTTGTTTGGATGGCTTGGAGGGCGACAGGATGGATCACAGATGGTGAAGAGGATATTTTTACGTCGATGGTGTGTGCCGCCTATAGTACGTTCTGTTCTGCCATCTCACGTGATCCACCCCTCTTGCGGTCCGCTGCGGTCGGGCCCCACTATCAGCCTCAAGCTAACTTGAACTTTCCTCACCCGCAGAATGCTGAACGGAAGAGCGAGCGCACGCGATCGGGGCAGCTAGGCCAAGGAAACGCCGTCGAGCATATGAATCAGTAATGCTATACAGTGGTAACACTGTAATGGCAAGTATCAGAAACTGACAGGTCACAGGTCACCGGCATGGTCATGCATCATGTTACGATTTTCTTTGTTGTCTTACATCTACTGGTTTACTGCGTCGCAGCATCTATTCCTACTCACATCAAATGTGCAGTTCTTCCAGAACATTCTTATACTTTCGACACTTACGCGTCGCGTACTATATTTGTAGCAGTAGGATACCCTATGATCTGCTACTGTACTATATAAACTATCACAACAGTGTACTTACTACTAAACCATTACAACTGTGAGCAAATTGGAGATGGTCAGGCTTTTGATGCCGGTGGTGGCCATTGCGCCAATGCACAAGGATAGCATGCCATTATGTGTACATGTCACATTAGTACTCAATCCCCAAGCTTCAGGTCATAGACCTGAATTGTGTCATCGGGCCTTGTTTTGCATGTATTGTACATGTCATGCTACACGCACAGCTGCTAGCCGCCTGTGACCATATCAGGTCATCGTAATGCTACTCGACTCGGACGAGATGATTATCTTGCTGATGATGATAATAATAATAATAATAATAATAATAATAATAATAATAATAATAATAATAATGAGTATGATGTTTTCTAGTTTAACATGATGCAGGTGGATTACTATATATAACTACGTATGAGACGCCAAGACGCATGCGTGGCCCGGTGGGGGTATCGCAGGGGTTTGGATTGGGAATGGTGTGATTGGACGATATCGGCGGCTTAAGTGTTGTGCACCGGGTCCTGATGGGACGTGGCGAAGGATGGTAAGCGGGTTTTGCTGGTGAGCCTAGGGCTCGCCAGCAAAACCAGAGGTGGGGATTTGGGGTGTGTGTGTTACGATGATTTCGTTATGATGCCAGTCGCAGCAATGAACCTGGTCGTCGTTAGTCATGATGATTATCTTGCGAGAGTACTTGAATACACAATCGAAACAGGCATGCCGATGTTGCGTGTATCGCTCGCGACGTTAAGCTACAAGATATGACTTTAGTAGTCATGCGGCCTTCGTAGCTGACCCAGTCGTTCTGTGTGGTAGTCATGCCGCTTACTCGATCCTGAAGCCTGATGCAGCCCTGATGACTGGATGTGCATTCTGCCACTTTGCCCAAGCCTGCTAGGTTCGATGAGAGGAGGTCTTGCAGAAGAATGCAGGGGCAATTCTGCTATAAAAAAAAATTACGTCCATCATGCGCTGCAGCGACGGAGACGACAGGAAATGGATTTGTTGATGAAGAGATCATTGATGCTGGCTTGATTTGATCAGCCGAAATAGCCTTGACATGCAGCTCAGACTGGACGACTTTCCGTAAGGATTTGGGTCGCCTAAACAGTCCTAAATCGAAGATGTCGTGATTTAGCGGTAGTCTAGGTCTGAAGCATAAGACCAGACCAAAATTTTTAGGGGAGGGACTCGATCGATCAGGAACAGGCAAATTTCCGGTTGCCTCTACTACTCGCCCATGCTGACCTGCAATAAACCTCGAAAACGATGACGACAAATACCATTAATACGTAGATGAGTGAGGGAAAGGTTGAGGGCATATGCCTGGGCCTGTCGTCGGTCGTCGAGGCGGAGTCTGGAGGGAAGACAAGCCTTGCAAAGCAAGTAATTTTGCAAGGGATGAGTGTTGTACTAATACATGTTAAAACTGTGATTGTGTGCTCGTTCAGCGAGGTCTGCACTATGTCGGGCTCGTAGGATTATGCCTTTCCACCGCACAGGATTCGGGACAACTGTTTTGACTACCTGTGCCAGTGACCGACAGCAAAGAAAACCCGTCCTCTGTACTTGCAACACATGTGAAGAAGTGTAGTTTTTAATCCAAAGTTGACCAGATTAAAGTTTAGGGGACAAAATTAAGTCTAGGATAGTCGACCTAGAGGACGAATTTAGGGAGCGCACGTGCTCCTTACATCAAGCCCTAAACGTGATCTAGGTCGAAATGGGGTTTAGGGTGACCTAAATCCTTACGGAAAGTTATCCACTTACTGTACTTCTATGACTGATAGATGCCGAAGTTGTCCTAGGGACTAAGACACTGGAGTGACCCAGTGGGAGTAGCACGTTACCCGACCACCCCAGTTCCTAGACGCAGATAGATAACACCAGATAACGCCTGATGAGAATAGAGCTTTCTAAATTGGACTTACGCACATAGACCAGAGGGAGAAACAGATGCAGTACCCGAGGGCCTGCAACAGTCCAGATTTTGTAGGCTTCGAAAGCTGGCCAGTGTGGCCAGAAGAGTTTATTGGAAGGGGCGTGTAGAGCAACATTCTGGCCCGAAGATACATTCAATAAATGGGGTATCAACCAAGTTCGGACTAGTCATAAGAGTGACTGACGAGTGCGGAAGCCTAGACAAACATGCGCCCATCCATGCGGACTGCCGCAGTGCAACCACTTGGTGCCGCGAACATGTCCAGAGAACCTTCCCAGACTTCAGTTCCCAAAGCGCACAGCGTGAACAAGATCGAGCCGTTGCAAAGGCGCAAAAATGAGATAACCGCGCCAATGCAGCCTCTGCTGGAACACCAGAAGACGTGGAAGATTAATGAATGCAGATATGGCGGCGTCGACTTGCCTGTGAAGATCGCGCGCGTGAGTAGTACGCACGCCAGCTGCCACCACTCGCAGAAACGCGTTGTCCGATCTAGACGACACGATGCAAAGGCAGCTGAAGCCCGTCAATCAAACCGGGCTTCTGCAACTTCACACCTTCGACTCTAGAGCCGGTCGCCATCCTAATGGCAAGAAGTCGGAGTACGTGACGTTTGATGGGCTTGGCCGGCCACGCTCTCAGGATCGAACCTGCGAGTTTCACAGCAAGTTCAGAGTCATTAATAGCGCGTGGGAATACACAAGCACGCGCAAACCAAACGCGTGTTTATAGTAGGTCCGCGACATTAGCTAAGGTTCCTCGCCGTCTTCGTCGCTGCCACTGCCCGTCCACGCATTACCTGCTCATCTCCGCATTTTTGTCTCTCATGAGCAAGGAAATACGCGTAGTTTATCTCGAGGACCTAGAGCCACCTGTTCAGTCGGACAAACTAGACCAAATCAAGTCAGTAGACGCGTCCCCGTCACGCGCATCCCAGTCCAAGGACGCGAAATCCGCTGACGCTAAGGAGAATGCCAAGCCGCAGGCTGCTGCTGGCGTCAAGCGCCAGCGTACTCTCATGGACATGTTCTCACCCTCCTGTAATAATAGTAAATCCGCGGAACACAGCTCCAAGAAGCTGAAACTGGAGGCCACCTCGAGTACACCCCTCAGAGTGTCTGCGAGCTCAGGGTCAATTAATAAGGCGGGCGCAGCTGCGGTCAACTTTGGGCTACAGCCATTGAACTCAATTCCGTTCTCCTTGTCGGCATATCTGGAATTTCTGACGGACGACCAGAGGCGTTTACTTGAGCTCGAATGCGAAACCATGGGCAAGAGCTGGTGAGTGCTTTTCGCCAAAGATACCACGCGTATCGCCACATGACTGCGGATACACCTTGCAGGCTGAAGATGCTCAAGGACGAAATTCGAAAGCCTTACTTCATCGCGTTGAAGGAATTCCTCTGGAAAGAGGGCGTCATGGGTCCGGATGATAGTGTGAAATACCTCCAGGTGTATCCTGCCGGTGTGTTTGTTCATCTTTACGGCTCGTTATTGGATACCAATGAAGCAAGAGTAGCTAAGGATATATACTCGTGGTCGAATTACACGCCCCTTGGCCAGGTTCGGGTGGTCATCATTGGCCAGGACCCGTATCACAATACGGGACAGGCGCATGGTGCGTTTCAGCATTGGAATGTGGATCGACACGTCTGTTGATCGTGTCGACCTCGCCAGGCCTGTGTTTTTCCGTTCCGCCAGGCATTGCTGTGCCTCCCTCATTAAAAAATGTAAAAGTTGGTCGTATCCATTGCCTACCACGGTGCTGATTCAGATCTGGTCCTACAGATTTATGCAGAGATCAAAGCGGAATATCCGGAGTTCAACCCTCCTAAGCACGGGTGAGTGACTTCTCTTGAGCCTTGGGCAGGACACGGGATTCTTGCACTACCATACTACGGAAATTCGAGAAACTCATGTCACTGTGCAGTAATCTCATTCCCTGGGCCGAAGGCGGGGTCCTGATGCTGAATACATGCTTGACGGTTCGTGCGCGGACTGCGGGATCGCACTCCAACAGGGGGTGGGAGCAGTTCACGGACAAGGTCGTGGACATTGTGGATCGGTACGGTGGGGCCAACCTGCCGAGGGCTAACCCCTCAGATAAGGCTGGCCACGGGCGTGGCGTGGTCTTCTTGGCCTGGGGGGCTTGGGCTGCAAAAAGGGTAGCGAAACTCGACCAAGTACGTACTCCGCCTAAACACGTGCCTTCGATCAACCCCGCTGATCGTTCCGGCGCGGGTTGCGCTCCGTTCTGTACAGAAGAAACACCTCATCCTCACCAGCGCCGTACGTTCCGCGATCGAGATGGCTTTTCGTGATGATCGTGTGCTGATATCTGCCTGCCAGCATCCTTCCCCGTTCAGTGCCCACAAAGGTTTTTTAGGAAACGGACACTTCAAACAGGCGAACGACTGGCTAGAGCAGCGATATGGACCGGAGGGCCGCGTAGATTGGTGCCGGCTAGATCGTGTCACCTAATAGCTTGGAATCACGAGGCTTTACGGTTGCGATGATGTGGCACACTCGTGTGTTGATTGGTAGTAACAATTCTTTTTATCGGGATACCACGCTGAGCGCAATATACCATGGTACTGTACATACCCTACACATGCTGTCGAGGGCCGCAGAACATATCTTACTGGATTAACGTCATAGGTAATATATATAACGCTTAGATGAAGTACACGGCTGCTGTTGAATAATTAATGATGCAATAAACCCGATAGATGGCAACAGAAAATAGTCCCTGAGAGCCCACGACCCCGGAGGCGTGGATAAACGCCCTGGGGGCGCTAGTAACGCGTCCATGCGGTCCTGCGTCGCCGGCAGCCTAGATAACCCATCCGACTGCCAAACAGGACCCGGCGCACCGTGCACGCACGAGCCGAAAAAGCAGATGTAGTCCCTGGGCGCTGCCGAACGTGTCCGGAGGCAGGCCAGGCTGAATAAGGATACACAATGGAAGGCTCGCGCGGGCGATAAACACCCAATGCGTGTGGGCCAGGGCCACGCGGAGAGAATACAAAGGGGCTGCGCCTGTTCAGGGTTGGGGAGTCACCGACGAGCGGGGCACGCAGCGAGGGGGCGCGCGGGAGGCGGCGAGGGCGTGGTTCAGTCGCAGTTGCCGAAGGGGGGACGTAGTGTGGGCGGGTAGTCTGAGGGACGCGAGGGGCGGGACGGCAGGGGTGGAGGCAGATGGTTGTAGTCTTCTAAGGAACGATGAGCCGTGGCAGAGCGTCTGTAAGTATGGCCAGTCTGCGCGGGCAGGGGCTCGCGCTGGGAGTGGTGAGCGGAACTGTGGAAAGAGGGGGCAGGCGGAGAGTGGTGGTGCATTGAGCTGATGTCGGGAGGCGAGAAGGACTGGGGGTAGAAAGACCCGTCGCGCACGTCACGGAGGGGATAACCAGTGTTGGCGCTGGCGTATGTATCACTCATGGCTCGATCAGTATTGTGGGGGTAGTTCTCGTTGCTCTGGGGCGCGGGGGGCACAGGACCGGGGAAGGAGTACAACGACTTGTGCGAAGAGGCGGAGACGCTGGAGAGGGAGTAGCTGGTAGAGGGGGAGGAGGGGTGCCGGTCGGACAGGTCGTCAGACATGAGCATGGCTTGTTCCCAGGAGCTGCCCTCGATGCTGTGGACGGAGTGGGGCGAGGGATGCATGGTGGCGGTCACGGTCGAGGGGGAGAGAGAACGGGTGCGCGTAGAGGAGGGAGAGTCAACGGAGCTACCGCAGCTAGTGGAGGGGACGGGAGCGGAGACCTGGGAGCGTGTTGCGGATGAGGCAGAGTAGGGTCTTGGCCTGTCCTTGCCAGTAGGACCTTTACCCAAAGGGGGTCTGTTGGCGGGGGGCAGGTTAAGCGCGGCCCTGAGGGTATTATTCTCCTCCTCCAGCTCTGTGACACGCTGCTCGAGAGCCTGGGAATGACAAGGGTGAGGACGGGAGGGAGAAGAGAGACATAAAAGAGTACCTCAAGGTGTGCTGCGCGACGAGCGCGGAAGGCTCTCTGTACGTCGCGAGCGCGGTTTGGGGGCAGGTTGTCGTTTCGCTTTCTTCCTCGTTTGGAGGACATGGTGGAGGGGAGAAGAAAAGGGAGGCAGAAAAAAAAGAGATTCAGCGGGACATGTTAGGCAGAGAGCGGAGCTGAGATGGCGATATATATAAGTGGGCCGCCGCCGAGCCGGCGCCATTTAACCGTCTTTAGGCGCGTCGATCTCGTCGAGGCCAGGTCACGGGGGGGCGACCCTGATTCGCTGCGTTCTCGGCTGCGCCTGTTGTCAGGGCCCCCTGCTTGCTTGCACTCGACTTAGCCATCACATCATTAAATTACTTCTCGCCCGTACCGCCCGCGGAAAATACAGCCACCTGAACTCTGTCACACAATGTCACCCACACTCAGGCACCCCTCCCCGACACCCGTGCTTCCTTCTTTGCCGCTGCCATCTCCCGCTCCCGTTTCGCGAACAGCTTGTGTCGTGGCGCCATCTCCCGCGCCAGTCTCTTGTTCGCCGACTTGTTCTGCTCCACATACGACATGTGCTGCCCCCCGCTCAGAGCAGTCAGCGACCCTGCCGTCCGCTGCGCCCCTGTAACCTTCCCCGGCGGCCCTCCGAAGTCCTTCGACGTGATCGTCCCCAGCAGGTCCCCTTCCGCCGCACGAATGTCCGTACCAAGCTCCCCCGCACTCTCGTTCGCCAGTAGCACCGACGATATCAGCTCGATCTGCTCGTCCCGCGATTTGTACACTAGATCCTTCATCGTCTCCAGTCCATCCAGGTGTGTGATCACCTTGAACGCGTACCCTTGATCAATCAGAAACTGCTGCCGCTTCGTGCTGTAAAACATTTCCTGCGTGTCCTTCGACACCAGCGAATAGAAGAATGCATTAAACCCCTCGTCATTCCGTCGCTTCGCACGCAATATACGGCCTGTCAATTTGCGTCCACATAAATCCAATGTCCCGTCTCATTCATCTTGGCGCTTACCCAATCTCTGCGCCTCCTGTCTGCGCGATCCAAAATGTGATGATATTTGTATCAGACACGTTGCCTCGGGCAAATCGATAGATGTATCGCCGACCTAGCACAACGCTTATCAACATGCGACCCAACACAAAGGTAATCCCACACCACATACTTTTGAAAGGAATATCGTGTTTACCTCGGGACTGTGCTGGAAGAACTGCAAAATGCGCATTCGCTCAACCTGCCCCGTCCCACCATGTATGTATGGCTTCTGAAGCTTCTTAGCATACGCCTGTCGATCCCACGGCAGTTAGATATCAAAACTTCTCACCCTCCACGATGCTCACCTCGAGTGCAAATACGTTGTCCGAGAAGACGATAATCTTGTCCCCCCGATCTTCATGATACTTGATTAGGAACTGACACGCCTGAAACTTGTTAGGATTCATGCAGTACAGAAGCATCCGCTTTCGAGACTGCTCTCGTAGATATTCCCGATAGAACTCAGGTGTCATAGGGCACCAGACTTCCGCGCACTAGTCGCCCTCGCTCAACATTGTCCTGTCTGTCTAACTACGAGGCGATGTGCGTACCTGGACGTTTGCGATATGTCCTTTAGCAGCAAGATCCATCCAGTTAGCCTCGTATAACTTCGGTCCAATCATGTAGTTTAGATCCGCAATCTTGTCATCCTCGCGCACAAGTGTCGCTGTTGAATGGTTAGAGGACTTGTCCGATTAAATTCTTGCCTGACAATGGTTCGCACGTACCCGTTAGTCCCAGTTTGGAGTGCGCCTTGATGGTGGTCACAACACGACGGAACATGGCTGCTGGCACAACGTGGACTTCGTCGAGCAAGATGAATCCCCATTCACGCGATGTTAGGAACCCCATCATTTTCTCGGACTCGTGAGACCGATTATGAGTACTCGCGACCATGGAGTAGGTCGAGACAACGATACCGCTGTCTCCTGCAAACTAATGAGGAGGTCACTAACGCTGACGGCGACAAAGCGGCGCCTGGCTGGAGCCTGCCATCCACACACCTTCTCCTTTTGGTCAGCGGTGAAGACGGCTATCTGGCGGTCGGTCACATTAGACCATTGCATGAATTGCTGCTTCCACTGCATGACAGATACCCTGCGACAAGTTATATAATCAGCTTCAAGAGCGCAGCCGACATAATCACCGGCAGCTTCTCACGAAGATGTGGCAAGCACAAGGCAGGACTTCTTGATGGTACAGGCTGCAGTGATCCCCACTAGCGTCTTGCCAGCACCACACGGGAGCACTATGATCCCGGAGCGCGCACGACTGCAAACAATACCGTAAGTCGCCAACAACAAGACGAACCGTTAAAGGAAGGAATGCCAGCATACCCATTACCAAACATCTTGCTCAAGCTCGTCTCTTGGTATGGTCGGATGACTGTCGCTGGTTTGAGATCGATATCCAGATTGGCATTGATGGTATCGTTGCGGAAATCGTATTCTTCCAACATCGGATATTCCAATTCGTTACATCGTTTTTTCACATCCTTGTTGAGAAGAAGTCAGCGTTGTGGAGGACTTGTCCGCTCGAAGACGGCAAAAGAGTGTAGGGTGGGATCGGGCTCACGTCGATCTTGGCATCGTCGATTTCAAATGCATGGACATTGTCATCATCCTCATCAATTTCGTCTGATGCCATACGTAAGGGATAAAATTTCCATCAGACAGGATAATGATGACATACCGGCATCAACACCTACAACTGAAGTAAAGAGGTCTGCATCACTGTTCCCTGCTGCTGCCGGTAGAGTACCGGACTTTGCTGCATCGTCCTTCTTCTTATCAACCTCTTTCGTACCAGCGATGACAAGGTTTCCCTTTGCCGGTGCTTTTGCTGTCGTGAAGGTCGCTACCTTGTTAGCCTCGTTCGGCTGGGTTACCACCCGCGCATCGCGTATGATCCGATCCTTCAGCAGCAATTGCAGAGTCTCCGGATGGCTAGACTCTACGAAGTACTTATTATGTTTCAGGACCAGCTTAACCTTGCCATATGATAGCGTCCGTTCGCGAATGAAGGTAGTGATACTTTCCGGCACGGGAACCTGAGGCAATGTTAGACACCATCGAACCATAAATTTCTACCTCTCATGCCTTGGACAATCGATTCAGAACCTTAGAGCCATGTGATCTGGTAAGTTGTTAGTGGTGAGAGTCTATACAAGCACTAACTTCAATGATGTCCTCGGTCTGCAGACCAACCGACACGGCGGCATATAGAGAATAAGAGGTTAACTTGTATTCGTGGATAAAACTCGGTCTGGTGATTATGCATTTGTATCTAAGCAGCAACGACCTTGAAGGTGCGCACCTGCTAACGGGCTCGCTGATGGCGACGAGAAAATCCTGCGCTTGTTCAGCGATGGGCGAGAACGCCTCCAGAATGATGTGTCCATCTTCTGGACTAATCCACAGTGGGCGTGATGCATGGTCTGGCTTTAGATGGAGCCAAGAAAAGTCTTGGTCCATGAATATGTGAGAGACCAGGTTGTCCTGCTGGCGGCGATGAGAGCTCATGGATCCGTCATCCTGGGTACGACGTTCTTGTGCGAGTTTGCGTGTCAGCGCAGTGAAGTTGATGGTTGCTCCTCGAGGTATCAGAGCAGCATCAGCAAGACTGTCTTCGAAGGCGTCGTCGTCAACATCGACGTAGTCGTTGATTTCGAAAGTCTGCCGCAATCTCTTGTTGGGAAAGGACGATTCTACGAAGCGTGTATGCGAATGAGGCTACCCAATGAAGTCCGACTCTTCCATTACATGCGTTACTCGCTGCTTACCGTCTGGGGCCACACGTTTCCCTCCAAGAGTAGGGTTCATACTAGTACTAGAAATTATCAGCTAATAGGATAGAATAAAACAAGTTGGTTGGGTTCTTCAAAGAATACAGCGTCGCAACTGTTGAAGACAAAAAGACTGGGTGAGCGTGGTGGGTCGCGTCCGAGTCAGTGAGCTTGACTTATGCCACAGAGTCTGCCACTGCATGGCGGAGTTCGAAATTGGGGCAGTTTTGCCATCCGTCGCGGCGTCGACAATTGACGACAACTTGGTTCTGTACTTGTTCGCCGCTGTTTTCTGTTTATCTCTCGTTCTCACACTCATCTGCATATTCTGACGATGTGGAGACCTGCAACCCGTCAGATCACTGGCACTAACGATGGTGAGGACGTATCCCCTCATTGCTGAGACCATAATGTACCCATATTGCTATTACAGTGCCGTTGGGTAATCGAAGGCGGTTCGGCCCAGCACCAGCTGAAGAGACTACACCACCTCAATTAGCCCAGCCATCCCCATCTGCTTACCCTCGGCCTCAGCAAAATGACGACAGAAGGTTTGGGGAAGATATTTTCTCGCATAACAGCACACCCACGCCAGGTAAGCGACCGGTGTTGGTAGTTAACAGGCCTCCGTATTATGATGGAGCACAGAGCGCCCATTTTATGAAATTTCAACTCGTTTCGTCTGACTAACACTGATATCCATACTAACCTTTTAATGTTGTAACCTTTGCTCATTTCAGCTGATTCTAATGGTGCTCGCAAGAAGCGTAGCCGCTGGGGTGATGCTAAAGCTGAAATACCCGGTTTACCCACCGCAATCTCTGCCAATGGCGTTTCTCAGGCACAGCTTGACAACTATGCTATTCATCTTCGTCTAGAAGAAATCAACCGTAAACTCAGACTTAACGATTTCATACCTCCGGAACGAGAGCGGTATGTTTATTTTATCACAACAGTAGACACCCAATGCTTATCATGAGGTCATTGTTCAGGTCACCATCTCCCCCCCCGACTTACGATGCTCACGGTCGTCGCACTAATACTCGCGAAGTCCGATACCGGAAGAAGCTTGAAGATGAGCGCATCCGGCTAGTTGACAGAGCTATGAAGAATGATCCTAACTTCCGACCTCCTGTGGAGTATCACCAGCAAAAGCGCTCACAAAGACCCTCAGAGAAGGTTTACATACCTGTTAAGGAGTTCCCAGAGATCAACTTTTTCGGCCTTCTCGTCGGTCCTCGTGGGAACAGCTTGAAGAAGATGGAGAGAGAAAGCGGCGCCAAGATCAGTATCAGAGGGAAAGGTAGTGTAAAGGAGGGCAAGACTCGCCCGGATCAGTTCGCCGAGGATGCTGAAGAAGATCTCCATTGTCTCGTTCTTGCTGACACCGACGAAAAGGTCGCTGCTTGTGTCAGAATGATCAACAAAGTTATCGAAACAGTAAGTAGCGACGGCCTGGTCTATCTTGATTTGTGTTCGCTTACTAGGGTATTCTCTAGGCTGCATCGACACCTGAAGGTCAGAACGATCACAAGCGAAATCAACTTCGTGAACTCGCTGCCCTGAATGGTACTCTTCGTGACGATGAAAACCAGATCTGTCAAAACTGTGGTGGCGTTGGTCACCGCAAATACGATTGTCCTGAACAGCGAAACTTCACTGCTAACATCATCTGTCGTGTTTGTGGCAGCGCTGGACATATGGCTCGCGATTGCACAGTCAACAAAGATCCGAATGCTTCTTTTGGTGGTCCGTCTCCGCATGTGAACAGGGGTGGGTTTGATTCCGAGTATAACAGTTTGATGGCCGAGCTTGGCGAAAGCGGCAAGGGCCTCGGTGGAGATGCTAATAAGGGATCTTGGGGAGGGGGTGGAGGTGGACACGATATCACCGCTGGCGGATCCAACATTCCTCCTTGGCGTCGTCCTGAAGTATGGCAATCTAATGTCCAGCCTGTCCAGAACAACGCACAACCTAGCTTCAGACCTCCTCAGCCCGGTTATGGATCGTACGGGTCACCAACTGGCTATTCCGCCGCCTCTGCTGCCGGAAGCTATGGTTATCAACAGCAACAAGACTATTCCAACTACGCGCAGTACTACCAGAGCCAATACGCTCAGCAAACCAGTACACCCTCGCACTAAATCATAGGTCATCATGTTTGGCCTTCTGACAACATTTCACATGGTTCTCACAGCAATCCCATCATGACTACATATTCTCCAATCCTTGTGACTAGCAAGTCATTATCCAAGCCGACCGATGTGTTTTCTTTTCAGGTACCTCTACATATACTATCCACGTAAAGCTGGTTGATGGCATTATTGGCCTCATTCTGGGTGCGCATCATTCTGTATCGTCGGCTTCGTCGGTGTTCTGTCTTGACAACCATACGTAACTTCTCTGAACATTACTCGACTTGTAGCTCACTTCGCAGGTTACCTTGGTTGTCTGTTTGTCAATTTAGCTCAATATGCGTATGCATAACGACATCGATTGCGTGATTTGCATTCGCCCCAGATAAACATTATGAGATCACGAAACTACGTCATTTGATGTTTTGCGATTTGAATTCTTTCGTCTTTTTTTACTTGGTGGGAGAGTGCATGTCTCATCTGCACCTATCTTTTGCCTTTTGCACAAGCCTTCCTCCTCTTCCTGTATCCTCCTGCCCCTCTTGGGCATGCCTTCAGCTGCCTTCTCCCTGTCGTCACGTTCTGTAGTCTTTGGATTGTTAAAGACATTGTTTCTCACAAAGCATGAGACGAAAAAGCCATTCGTTGCATCCTCTCCCGGCGAACAGCGAATGAGTGCATCAGTGTCGGCTGTACCACCGATTAAGAACCTCTCGCAGCAGTATAGTATGTTGCCGCACCTAAATTTGCCAGGAACCCGGGCAAGCCCCGACGATGCCATGAAGGCAAGACCTGATCTCGAGGGGCCAGAGAGAACGACCTGGTGGTTGCCTCGTCGCTTTCTATAGCTTGCAGGATAACGCTCTCGTTCTCTTGGGCATGGATGCTGCAAGTGGAGTACACGATTTTCTCCACGGCAGGGACTGGGGACGGTGGTGTCGGCGACTACGAAGCTATTGGGGACGGATAGAAGATCGCACTTACATTTCATAGCGTGCTTAATCATAAGCACCTGAAAATTGGACAGCTTGGTCAACCGCTCTTCCAGCTTCCCGGTTGAAGTATTGGACTCTAGATAATCAATCGTTGGTACGGTGATGAGCGACGAGATGGTCAGTATTACCTGATTCGAGCAAGTGGTCCATGCGGTTCACTATGCCAGAGCCACTGCACGAGGGATCGAGAAGGCTGTGACAGAGGAGCACATCAAAATTATGTATAGTGATAAGGCGAGGTGAAAGGTCAAACATGTGCGTTACATTTGCGAACTTGGCGTCAGCTGGGTTCGTTGTTAAGAAGTCCGTATTTATGGGCACCGTGTTTTTACAGCCAGCTTTCAGGAGCATTTTTTTCAAAGTTTCGAATCTCTTGGGGTCCCTCTCGAAGGCGAACAGCTAGCACATGCTCCTAATTAAGTTAATCTGTAAAGAATCAGATGACATACATTTCCTTTATTCTCCATGAGAGCGCTCAGATGACTGGTCTTGTTTCCGGGAGCAGCGGTTGCGTCAATAGCAGAGCAGTTACTATTTGCCGGCGGAGCCAGGACTGTGGCCGGAAAACAGGACGCCTTGTCTTGGAGGATATATTTCCCTTGCAGATACATGGGATCCTTATGAAGTTGAATACTTCGAGGAAGCGCGAAGAGGTTTGGAATATGCTTGTCTATGAAAAAGTGACTAAAAGCCAGCATCGATCCTTCAGAAGCAAGCTCGCAAACAGAACATTAGCTATAAACTCGTACTTGGCTTCTGGGGAAAATGGGCTGCCCTCAGATAATCCTAAAGAATGCAGGTGTTCCACGGCCTCTTCAACGGACCACTTCAAGGTATTCATTCGGATGTAGCGAGGAATCTCAACTGAAGTAGAGTGGGAAGGTCAGTCATATCTGCGGTCTTAGTATTTTGAGCTTTTACCTGCCCTTGAATCTGGGGACTGAGCCAGGCCAGTTACCAACGCGACACCCTTCTTGATCTTAATTCTCTCCAGTTCACTACGTAGTCTTGTCTTGTGCCTGTACACCGCGTTTGGGACCAAGCCCTTGGCTTGTATGCGGCCCAAGAGTAACAAGTCATGGACAAGCACAAGTGCCATATTGAGCGTCGGGATTTTGTGTTCAGAAAGCAGTCCTGCACCCGTGATAGCATCCTTCAGCACAGATCTATCTTTTAAGGAGCAGGAGCAGTGCGTGGGTTAGGAATACCAGTCAGTCTTTGAAAGTAAGGTGCAGATGGCTCACACTTCAATGTCTCAATTACTAAGGCAGCGGTCCGTTTTCTGTCTTTCTTCTGGACTGTATTGAGGATGCTGTTGACGGAGCCTTCCTTTTTATCCAAGCGATCCAGCACCCCAGCCGCCTCAAAATAAAAGTTCATGCCGTGTTGCTATGTAGGTACAAGGTATCAGCATCCATCCGTTTCGCTACGAAGTTCGCAGACATCACATATGATCGCCTTGACGTCGTTGATGAGGATGATATCTCTAATTTAACGTGTTACAAAGCGAATTACTCTTGGCATCATTGGGTCACCATACATTTGAACATAAGAACGCTATCAGAACCTGGAGGTCACAGCTTAGTAAATCACCGAAAACACAGAAAGTTCCAAAAGGTCAGACAGTGATGTCTTCAAGTCCGGGATGAGCCCAGTCGGACAATGTAGATAAGAATGTATTGAAACATACATCATAGGCTCTCGAATCGTGGAAGTAATGCTCACCTTATTGAAGCATGGTGCATGACGTCCTACGTGCGGCAGTTTGAGGTTGAAAGAATTCACACAATGAAAGTTAGAAAACTATGTTATATCCAAATATTTGTAACTCCGACGAAAAACACGACCTTAGCGCACGCGTAACAAAGGAGCTACTAGCCTCCACTACAGCTCACCGTCGCTTTGCCACTCGACGGTTATATCCTCTAGCAGTGAGTTTTTCGTTGGAGAAAAGGCATCGTTCTGATATGCTTCGGACCAGTGCCGGTCGAAACTGACCTTTACGACCTTCTCGGCGTACAGCCGTCTGCCACCGAAGGTGCGCCACACTTGAGGATATTGCCTGGTGGGCACTGCTGACGGACTGCCGAATCTGCAGATGAAATTAAGAAAGCATATAGGAAAAAGGTGGCTAGTCCTTTCTGCTGACGTGCTACTTGAGTGCTGAGCTTCATTGCTTGTTAGGCCAAGGATCTTCACCCCGTGAGGAATTTCTCAGTCCTTAACTCGTTCGGCTATTCCTAATTCTCACCTCTGCTGTCTAGGATAAGGTATGTCTGTTTCGGGTCTTACTTATCCCAGTCTGATCCAAGACTTCGCCAGAACCCTAATGACCCCGAGGCAATACAAAAGTTCCAGGAAATGGCCGCAGCGTCCGTTGTGTTCAGTATAAAGTCCATCCTTAACCATTCATATCATCTATCAGATACGAGCTACTGAATGATGCGGAGTCTCGGAATACTTATGATACGCAAGGAATGGAAGGTATTGGTAGCCGTGGTGGCCCTGGAGGCATGAATGCTGAAGACGTATTCGCTGGGTTCTTTGGAGGCGGAATGCCCTCCGGCTTCGACTTTGGCATGGGAGGCCCTGGTTTCTCCAAACGGACAAAAGGTCAAGACTCAGTAATCACGTATGAGGTCATGCTGGAGGATCTGTACAATGGTAAGAGCGTGAAGATGATGATGGAGAAGGAGGTGGAATGCTCCATATGCAAAGGGTGGGCTGATTCATGGTCCGACGCATGGGGCTCATAGCTCAATCACATATAGGAGTGGAGCACGAGGTAGCGCAAAACCCAAAAAATGCCCCAAGTGTGACGGTAAAGGGTGGCACCATGTTCAGTCACAGGTTTGTTGTAATAAACTCGTGTTTGTCAGCTAATGGTAATCCCGCGTGTGCAGATATCCTCATCGCGGATTGGAACGTCGCGTACAACGTGCACAGAATGCGACGGTCACGGTGAGAAGCTGCGAGAGAAGGATAGGCAAGTAGAAAGTCAACTCTTTCACTGTTCTGTTGACCCTTTGCGATACGTAGGTGTAAGAAATGCAAAGGCGAGAGGGTGGTGAAGGAGAAGGTGCGACAAGAAATTTTTGTGGAGAAAGGGATGTCAGATGGCCAGCGCATTATACTGGCTGGAGCTGGAGATCAAGAGGTATTTTTCAATACTGCTATTCGCTCATGTCCCTTCTGACCTGATTTACAGCCCGGGCTTCCTCCTGGAGATGTAATATTTGCCCTCAAAGCCCTTCCACATCCATCCTTTGAGCGTTCGGGCAACGACCTCCTTACGACTATCAAGATAACATTATCAGAAGCTCTCCTGGGCTTCAATCGCATTCTCATCAATCACCTTGATGGACGAGGCTTGCGCGTTGCGAGCCCTACAGGCAAAATTATCAAGCCTGGACAAACTATAGTGCTTCGAGGAGAAGGAATGCCAACATACAAGAATCCAACCGAGTGTGGTAACTTGTATGTCATCCTCGAGATCGAGATGCCAGACGATCAGTGGTTGCACCGCATCGAGCATAAGGCACGTTACATGCTACAATGACCGTTGATCATTCTGACATCCGATTTGTCTACCGCGCAGGCTTTGGAAGATCTCTTGCCACCCAAAAGGGCTGATGTTGAGCCAAAACCGGCGATAGTGGATGATGCATCGTATGAGGAGAGTGACATGGTTGAAGTGCGTGCACGGTCATTCCCTGCCGGGTCGGATTTCTTTGACCAGGGCTATGCCTCCCAGTTTGGCGAAGGCGCAGATGATGATGCATGGGAGGATGAAGACGAAGAAGGCGCAGATCCCGAATGCCGAACCCAATAATATTGTAATGCAAGAAAGATTTCGGAGTCCACTGCACGGCAACAAATGCTCGAAGTTGGACCGACTATAGATATAGAGGGCAATGCTCTCCGGCTGGCACCTTGTTAGCATCTGCATTACTCCTTAGATTCCCCTGTAGCATACAGCTCTCAGATCTGTACTGTACATAGGTACGCACGAGTATTGCTCACTCATCATTCCGTGTCATCTTCGTTTGGATGATATATATTCCATTAATTCTGGACAACTGTTCCTTTATTACACGTCAATTTTGGATTGCTTAAAAATAACACGTTACTTGATGTGCATGACTCTTGTCTACGATCGCGGTTTCGGAACGATTAATCCAAGGCGTGTACGCTTCTGGCAATGTCCAGTTCATTCATATTCGAAGTGGCGCTTGGCGCGCCGGATTACCCTCCTAGAGCCCAATTGAACATGTCTTGAACTTCAAAACAGTTACATAGACATTGTTGAGATGCACATAACAATAAAACGTGGTGTTGGACGACGTAGACATGCATTTGTGAGAACAACTATGCGTGACCTGGAGATGACCTGCATTTTACGTAGAGGATTGAGTTAGAATTGTCGGGAAATAATCGATATGCACGCTAATTCGTCAAAAAGCTTACAAGGCAAGTCAATTGTGTGGGATGTAACAATAAGATTAATAGCTGGACACTTGCGGAAATATAGCATCTGCGGAAGTAGCGATGATAGAATGATACGTTCTACAGGGTAGAAATTAAATGCTGATGCAGATGAGAGACTGTTTCGTGGAATCACGTCATGTGCAGCCTATGTTGTGCTTTGTGGTGACTCCCATCAGTTTGCCTCTGTTGCAGGCGGGAAGTTAGGCGTGCCGTACTGTCCAATGGCAAAGCGACGAATCCGAGAACAAGGATTATATATGGATTATCAATCTCGGACAATTGTCATCCTACATCGACACTACTGTGTTTCATGTCATCAGAACTTCAATTGCCCATCTGATGACACAATACAAGGTTGAAGGAGGTGCTTGGAATAAGAGCAGACCAACTGTAGAATAAAGAGTGTATTCTACAGGGAGAAATAGTGAGAAAGATAGAAAATGAACAGTGTGGTAAATAAGTACTGACCTTAGTCTCTTTGTAGAAGACTGAGAGAAAAGAAAGCTATGCAAAGGAAAATTATCTATAAGGAAGGGTCTGTCTGTATCATCCCTGAGTCCCACAACAGGTCCATGTGGTGCCATCACACTATTGCACATTTGCACCATATGCACACCATTGTGTTATTGTGCATTTGCCGGAGCATGTCACTGCAATCTCCAACATTATCAACATGGAACAAACTTGAAATTTATGGCCACAAAGCCAAAGGCAAATGCACAACTGGAGCAAGTCCTTATGACATAAAACATCAAGATGGATCTAGACCTAGCTACTAGTAATTATGCAAGAGTAACAATTGTTGCAATTGTTCTACTATCTTATCTTCTTACCTCATCTCATCTCTTACCTCTTGTTGAAGATTGTGTGCATATCACCACATTTTTGTTTGGCTTCCTCTCCTTTCTTCATACACATACTCTTTACTATACCATACATACACATTACAACACTCACTTACAACATCTCTGCAGGCTGCCTTCACTCTCTCGCATCATGCACTCGCACTCCAGATTGTACTCTGCACGACATGCATTGCCTCCATTAGGCAGTCCTTGTTCTCTACTACCACACTCTCCACTACAACCTTATGTGTGGACACTACTTAAGATGATAGCTCTACATACACACTCCTCAGACATCTCCACTATCTGTCTGAGTGAGTTTCACTTATCTCCATTGCCCTATCTCTTTTCACACTTCCCTGCAGCATACTTAAACCATGTTGTGTTGCTCACTTCATGTGTTCACTCCACTACTTGCTGCAGCCATGTTGCATCACCTCTATTCATGTCACCTCTATTCATGTTTGTGCTACTACCCGCTGCAGACATGCTGTCTGTCATCTCCCCTAATGGGGATACACTTACTCTTGCATTATCAATTATTCTGTTTGTCTTTGCTTGCCCTAGCCTGCACATACACCTCTTATCTGTGGCTCTACTCTTACATTGATGAGCATCACATGCATGTAACACTGGAGAACGACCATCAGTGACATCAGGTGAACACAGTGACATTAATGCACCACACATGACAATCATCTGCAGTCACATCAATCATGCATTTGTTTAGGCATCAGACTATAAGACTAGGTTTGGCCAACAAGGAGCAGGATTGATAAGATGTATAGGCTGAGACACAGTGATGAGCATCATGTGCATGTAATGCTGGAAAATGACCATCAGTGACACCAGGTGAACACAGCGACATTAATGTGCTGCATGTGACAATCATCTGCTGTCACATCAGTTGTCCATTTGCTTAGGTGTTGGAAAACAATACTGATGAGGAGCAGGACTGATAGGATGAATAGGCTGAGGTGTGGTCTAGACCTGCCAAAGTAACCATGGAGGCATGAGTTGCGAAGTCAGCATCTGGTGCAATTGGCACTATTCCTCTTTTGCTCATCTGCTATAGTATGATACTTTATTCACTTGTGTCCAGGCTCCACCTCATTCCAAATATCCCTATGATCGACCCTATGTTGTACATTTTCTATTTTGTTTTGTTGTGCTCCAGTCTTGGAGCTAGACTTGTATTTAAATGGCATATCATCTGCCAGAAAGGAACAGATTTCCCCCACCCATGATTTATCTCCCCTCTCCCATCTGAGTCAGATTGCAAAAAAGTGTGTTCTGCTCTTCCTGCCATGTGTCTCACTATCAGGAAAGTGTGCATTCCTCATAGGTCATGTCTATTATTGTGTTGCATTCTCCATTGTGTTGTGTTGCATTCTCTATTGCATTGCATAGCATTATTACTGTGTTGAGTTGACTACTGCATGGTCATTGTTACAATTATTGTGTCACATCTGTGTCCTATTTCCCTTTTGTTGCCTCATCACATTGCTAAGAGCGGCCTATTGGATGGTCTTAGGGAAGGTCTGCTATTACAATACCCCTGGTAACAAGGTAATGGATACATGCTTGGTAAGTGTAGTAACTGTTCCTGATGATGATGAAGAGAGGGATCAATGAGATAGTAATAAGGATGATACCACCAATGACT
>QLPN01021715.1:0-13429 GCA_003314395.1 Albatrellus ellisii
CACCGGCTACACAACCAGACGGGGATCTCGCATTTGTATTTGTTTTGTCTTCTGCTCGCCTTGCAGGTCTAATAGACGGTACTGGTCACGAGTTAGGGGTCCACGCAGCTTCCTGTTCGGGTTGTGGTTCGCATATCGTACCGTACGGTGTTTGCCGAGAGTCCCAGTCGAAGGTTTCAAATACATCTTGAAGCGGAACGTGGACCATGTTGAAAGTGCTGCCCACTGTACTGAAGATCACGGTACAGTGGGCTGAAACTACAATGTTATTGACAGCTGGTGTAATTGGTATTTCTGTCTGTCCCTTTGAAGTATCTGGTGGTCATACAATGATCCTCTAAGCGGTGACTCAGAGCTTAGACGCGGGACTTGGTACAAGCGTAGGTCCACTTGCTCACTTTCCAGTTTTCGCTTTACCGCACCACCATCCTTCGACTCAGATGTAGTAGCCAGCTTTCCCTCGTTGATGCCTGGCCCGTCAACGTCGGAACGTCAGAGCCTCGTTTGAAGAATCTTCACTGGTGGAAAACCCATGAAGGCAGTAATCACTATCTTTGTCCTCCTTCCCAACAGTCTGCGGTAGCCTTTCGCTCTCCTCCACATCTGAAACTTCTATCTCCTCGAGAATCTGCGACTGGGCATTTTTCTTGGTCGTTTTCTTCTCCCCTGCCCCTTTCTTCACGAGTTTTCTATCCTCTACCGCCTTGACTTCCTTCTCT
Organism: Albatrellus ellisii; assembly: GCA_003314395.1. Classification (NCBI taxonomy): domain Eukaryota; kingdom Fungi; phylum Basidiomycota; class Agaricomycetes; order Russulales; family Albatrellaceae; genus Albatrellus; species Albatrellus ellisii. Next base: position 720 of record QLPN01021715.1, read on the forward strand.
TCTACATTCGTTACCTTCTTACCCTCATTTCCCTTCCCCTTTCCCGTCAGGTTTAACTGCTCCAGCTCGTCCTCCGGCACCTCGTCGTCTTCCTGTTCCTGGCGTTTCTTCGAAGCTGGTTCTTAGCCATGATTTTTCTCAGCCTCCGAGTTTCATGCCCTCAATTTCCGGCAACGGCAGCAGCAGCACGTTCGGCATGAGCCCTCCCAGTTCGTGTCGTACAGCTTCGCCTCAAACTTTGCGACACCGGATCAATTTGCGACCATGGCAGTATCATTTTATACACCCAGAGCGTCCCAATGGCAGTCTGTCCTCACTTTCCATCATTTCTGATATCTCTGCCACCGAAACTACAGCCTCGACCGTCTGCCCCATGCCACCGGGCTCTGCACACGACATTGCGCAAGTACCGCGTCCTCACCACAAGGCACGGTCAGGATGTCTTGGTTACAGGCGTTGGGACCTATGACAGGTGGGTCGAATCCTGCTTCGGCCAACTCATCTTCTAACGGGCCGACCTTGGGGACAGGAAAATAAAATAAAACCCAGCACGTTGTGAATGCGCGTTAGACCTGGCGAGTTGCCATGACTCCCATCGCCTGACTCTTCCATGCAGTTTGTTGACCCCTCGTGCAACCCAGCAACTTCGCGTCGTGAGACACTTGCAATGTGTCCCCGTTATCCTCAACACCATTGGCGACACCTGCCGCTCGATCCTCACACACCACATCGACGCCCTAGACGTCCTAGTCCACCTCCGATCGGAACACTCTGCTGACATCCTCGTCATGCTTCGCCCTCATCAATTTCGGTCGTTGTGCGTGCGTCACCAAGGCCTGACGTAGCCTCACGTGGCAAAAACACTTCGCCCGTGCGCCCGCAATCACCACGAACTCCTTTGCGACCGCTTCCCACTGCCCAGAAACCGACTCAAGCCTCTGCTTGCAGGTATGTTCAATCGCACAGCCACTGACCCAGCAGGCATCGCTTGTTCCGCTTCGATGCCTCCCACCTCGAGATCGCGGCTGCACTGCATGACCTTTGTGCCCAGCCATCGAAATCGAGCGCCAGGGGGTGAGTAGGGGTAGTTGGCATCTTGAATAAAATAAATGTTGTAGGAGTTCGTACAGATCGATTCGCAGCGGGGTAGCCCATGGACCATAACCTTTTAAAAATATTAAAGAAGAACTAGCAGTATTTGAGGTTCTTTGGGCGAAACAAGGAGAAAAGAAGTGGAGCGTTTTCCGGAGGGTACTACAATGAGGGGCTCCACAACTCTGACCACTCTGTGCAACCTAAGCAAGAAGTTAATAGTGAAACTACATTAAAATTGTAGAGTGAGTACGGTGCGAAAGTGCAACAGATATACGCATTTTTTTTGGCCATAACTGGCACCACAGGTTCTCACGAACTTGTAAGAAATCTGGATCCGTACTGAATTTGCCTTTTGGCCAATATCGTACTCACTGCGACATCAGGTCGTCCAGTGTCACGCTGGGTTCGTGAGGACGATAACATTATGTTCAACTTTGTAGGAGCGCTTCCCTTGTTTTACACGTGGATCCACGCGTACAAGTCCGTCTATTTACCTTGGTCGCATGCGCCTGCTTCACAGGGTCCCATACTAAGCAATATAACAAGTGAGTTCTTCCATTAAAACTACTTCGCCACTCTCTTCAATGTTGCTTCTGTGTGTCGACCGTTGGTGGCGGCATCGCTAAGCGACACACACATATATCATCTCTGTGGATCTCTGCAGCGTATTGTAGCATCATCGTTGTCAAGCTATTGCTATCCGTAGCAGATGCAGGAGCACAAAATATCTCGAATGGGTCCACTGCATCATGCATGGCGTGCTGTCCTTCTGCCTCCCATCTCCTTGCTTCCAGCATTCGCGTTGAGCACAAATCTCACAGACGTCGCGAAGCTCGACCTTGCCCCGTTCTTCAATGCAAAGGCTGCGGCAACTGGTCCGCACGATGCTCTTGCCGACTTCGACGGAAGTGGAAGAGCATACCCGGTCGAGTGGCTCCCTTCCTCTCCCACATTCTTGTTCGAAGGCATCGAGGTTCGCGCTTCTGTGATCCATAACCTCGTCGTATCATTCGCTGATTCTGGCACTGGCTGTCAGTTCGATCTGCCACCTTTTCATGATGCCACTGCCCTCGACACTGTCAGGGCCCAATCCCAGACCGTGAACGTTACGGCCGAAGGCGTGCGCGTTCAGTCGTTCAACGCGCTCGCAGCTGCAGTGTGGCCACCGACGTCTTGGCCGGGTCCCTCCGTCACCTCCGTGACGTTCAATTTCGTGGATGACACGTTCGAGGACGTCGACATCATTGTCGCACCGTGGTATTCAGAGGGCAGTATCTTCGACGGCCCGATATTTACGTGCGTCTCGCTGCTCGACGGTGCATATACACTCACGTATGATGCAGCCCATGGCACTACGCGAACTCGTCGCTGGACTACAACATGACGATCAACCGCAACCTCACTCACATCCAATACGTGATGGCACCGGTACGGAACGACAAGAGCCTGGTGTCCGTCACACTTCCCAACCAGGCATCCTATGTCAACTTCTTTTCCATATCCCTCCTCGCTGCTGACACACCCGCGCTCCTCGGCCCGACTCTGCCCAGTGTTCCCGGGCCCCAGGTCACGTTTCAGCCCCCCCGCGCCACGCCTGTGCTGCGTGTGCAGAATGTACGCTCCACGACCAAGTGGCTCGACAATGCGACGTCTGCAGACACGCGCATCCAGATCGTGGAGGTCACGCTGAACAACCTGGCGCCGCTCGATGCGCCGCTCTCTGCATGGGTCACCGAGCTGTACACCGTCGTCGTGCTCTCTGGCGCGCTCGACACCGTTGTGCCGGGGACATTCCGCCGCCTGCGCACGAACGACCAGATCGTGCTCGCCGTCGGCGTGCGCAATGCGCCAGGCGTGCGGTCGGGCTCGCGCGCACGGGCGCGCGTTGTGCTGCACGACGCGGGCGGGGCGAGTGTCGCGTTCGGGGGGAGCGGGAGGGAGTGGGACGTCACGGCAGGCATACCGGAGTGGACGAACGACGATGCGAGTCTCGCGACGCACGAGCCCCCGGAATGGGTGTGTGTTGGTCGCGCCGTGCCTCGTGTTTGGCGTTTTGGCTGACAATGCGTCCATTGCGCAGTACGACAACGCCAAGTTTGGGATTTTCGTACGTCGTGTGCGGTTTCGTGATGTGGTTTGCGCATTGATATGCGGTGTCTGTAGGTTCACTGGGTGAGTATGAGCATAGATTTTGAATGGTTATGGGGTTTTGAGGATGCAATAGGGTGTGTATAGCGTTCCAGCGTGGGCACCTTCCGGGTGGCAGTACTCCGAGTGGTGAGTTCCCGCGACGCAACCCCCTAGCTCTCCTGACTCGGCACGATAGGTACAACTGGCATCTGCACAACCGTCAGTCCCATCGCTGACACATTCTCGCATCACCTCGCTCAGAATTGTATGTCTTCCAGCACCCAACGCCGGCTCGCAGACTTGGGTGCACCACCTGAACACGTACGGTCCAGACGTAGTATACGATGACTTCATCGCCAATTTCACAGCCGAGACATGGAACCCGGACAACTGGCTCGACCTCTTCGCCAGCGCGGGCGCGAAGTACTTTGTACTCGTGACGAAACACCACGATGGGTTTGCCCTGGTGCGCCGCTCCTGTGTGTAGCAGTTCCACGTTGCTGACACACCTTACCGTGACAGTTCGATACTGGGAACTCCAGCAACCGTAACTCGTTGCTCCTCGGCCCAAAGTATGTCCAGTATGTCTCGGTCTGAATGAGGGTGGTATTAATAACAAAACGATCCAGGCGCGACATCGTCAAAGAGTTACTTGACAGGGCGAAGACCCGGTATCCGAGTCTGCATAGGGGGGTGCGTTCACGTTTCGTTCACCTCGACCGCTCGCTGATGCCAAAGGCGCTGTAGACATACTACAGCATGCCCGGTCCGTGTATCCGTCCTTGCGCACCATGCGCATGTACCTGATAACGCTCCGCAGAGTGGTTTAGCCCGGCATACGAGCCGTATGGACACATCAACTTCCCCGGCGGGCCAGCATCCAACGCCTTCAACGGGTCCTGCTGCGACCCATACATCGGCTACGTCCCCGTCGACGACTTCTTGGAGGACAGTAAGTACCCTGTGCTCTTCCCGCCGTGGCACCTAGCCTGACCAAGGCGCCCTGTACGAATCCAGTCCAGAAACCGCAGATGGAAGCGCTGTTTTACAAATACGACACCGAGATCCTGTGGTGCGTCATGCGTCGCGCACAAGCGACTTTGCTGCGTGCTGACGTGCGCGCGGACAATAGGTGCGATATCGGGTACGCGTCGTCGTTCCCGGAAATAGGTGCGCCTCGCGTCGCGCGTGTCCTGCGCCGCTGTGGCCACTTCTGATGTCGTGCGCATAGCCGGGGATTGGTACAACTACGCCGCGGGGCAGGGCCGCCAGGTCGTACGGGACGACCGCTGCGGGTCGAACCAGACGGACTTTGTCACGCCCGAGTATGCGGCATACAGCGCGCGGCTGGTACGCAGACCCCTTGCTCCTTGCACGCCGTTCCGCAGCGCTCACAGCGTGTCGCGGCAGTCGCAGAAGTGGGAGACCAGCGAGGGCATGGACCCGTTCAGCTACGGGTACAACCGCGATACGTGCGCCCCTGTTTTCTGTGATATCTCACGCTGACGGTGGACATCCAGCCCCGCGGACGCGTACCAGACTGCGTCGGACATCGTTCTGCGGCTCGTTGAGTGCGTTCCCTCTCACCTCATACTCCTTACCACTCACGCACACTGTCCACAGCATCGTGTCCACAGGCGGGAACTACCTCCTCGAGTAAGCCCTCCCCTTACACCTCATACAACCCGCATCAGCTCACTCCAACGCCGCCCTTACAGCATCGGGCCAAAAGCCGATGGCAGCATCGTCCTCGAGATGACCGCGCCGCTCCTCACGGTCGGGCTCTGGCTCAACACCTCCGGCGCAGCCATCTTCCATACGCGCCCATGGTTTCTCGCACCGCTCTCCTCTTCCTCCTCCCCATCCGCCACACCCGTCCGATTCACAACGACGCCCTCTGCATTCTACATCCTCGCGCTGGCGCGGCCCGCGGGAGGCATCCTCGCAGTGCACGCGCAGGTGCCGGCGGCGGCGGGGGACACAGTGCGCGTGCTGGGGGGCAGCGGGCGTGCGCTGGCATGGCGCGTAACGACAGGGGGCGTGTTTGAGGTAGATGTGGGCGGGGAGGTATGGGGCGTGGGGGGTGTGGACGTGGGCGTGGTACAGGTGGAATATGCGTGAGGGAGGGGTGTGTTTTCGTGTTTCGTGTGGGTGGGGGTGTCTCTGCGGTACTGTTTTGTTATTCGTGTGTATCGCTCTCTTGTATGTTGTCTCATGTTATGGTCCGTTCTGCTCTGCTCTGCTCTGCTCTGCTCACAACATCGGGCACAAATCGTAACGTTGCAATTACTTTCTTTTGAAGCATATCTTGGGCCGCGTGCTACCTGCACCAGCGCTGCGTTTCTTGACCCACAAGACACGTACCACATGCGGGCAGGAGAACGAAAATCGGGCAAATGAGACATTCGACGGTTTCGGTTATAAAATAAGCATGTAGATACTTTCGGGGGGAAATATCGCAATCCGGGCACTGGCGTTCAGTGCACGCCTCCAACGTCCGCCCCGCGTCTACACGCGCAACACCCTGCTCCCCATCGCCAACCCAGCGGACACTGTTCATCGCCTCCGCGCTGTACCATACATTCGTCTGCTTCCTCGGCAACGAGGACACTCTTCCAGTAGCCAAATAAGTCGTGAATACAATAACGAAACGGTAGCGCAACTGCGGGCGGTGGGTGAAGCCGTCGTGCAGTCGTGGGGCTTACTCGCTCTCCGAGATGAGGGCGACGATCATCCTGCGATGTGTGTGTGTGTATGGGCATATCAGGAATGTAAGCGGAAGGGAGGAAGGGGCTGACCGGTATAAGTAGTAGAAGGAGAGGAGGTAGACTCGAGGTTGATAAACCTCTCCTTCTTGCGGCCCGAGAGCGTGCGGAAGATCTCCGTAGCGTCATACATGTGGTTCTTATTCCGTATCCTAGGGCCGAGGCCGTGTCAGTGGCTATGTTATTCAAACGGCATGCGAATCAGGGTGGCATTGCATGGAAGAATAATAGGGCATAGAGGGGGTGGGGTGGGGGAGACGCGGGGACGATAGGGGTGGGACGAGCAGAGATGGGAGGAGAGACGCACTTGTTGAAGTTGAATGTCAGGGGGGGAACATTGAGAAGGAAGGCGGTCCACTAGCCCGGAACGAGGAAGAGCATCATGAGGAACGCGTACGCGGAATATTCGGGCAGGACGAACTGCGGGCGCGCATCGGTCCTGCCGAGACAGTGTTGGACTGAAAGAACTAGGGAAGAGACGCACCTGGTTGAGCTTATTACAGAGTTCGATGGGGTTGATGTAGTCGCACTCGAAGTCGGGGAACATGATGATCTGCGGCGCATCGACGCACTGGGGTAGACGGAGAGTGCGGGGGACCACGAAAAAGACTATGGTGAAGAGGAGACCGGCGGCCATCAGCACTGCGAAGGTTGCTGATGCTAAGGATATGCACAAGCAATGTGTCAGCAACCTTATGATCTTTCACACATCTGTGAGTGAGGGTCATGCTGGAGGCCCGAGACGGCCTGTACTCACTGTTATCCTACCATTTGGTTGCCCCATGCGAACACTAGACAGTGTTGAGACATCAGGGGAGGCTTGAGGTGCTCGACGATGAAGTGCGGGATGTAGGCGAGGTGCTGGTCGACAACACTGTGCGCGGGGCGCGTGAGGTGCATCAGACGGGCAGCAGCACGCAGTGTTTAGAGGGCTGTGACGACGTCGGGACGATCAACTGTTGCACAAGACGCGATGGCGCTGCGACCTGCGATGACGGCGTCATACGGAAAAACGCCATGATGAATAATAATTTGAACGTCGGCGACTCACCTGCAATGACTCCAATGCTGATTCCAACATGCCTGGGCCAAGAAGAACCCCGTTTTGACCAGACTCAGTTCAGTGATCGTAATACATCGCAGGAAAGGCGAGAAAAAGAAGACATTTGTGAACAAAAGCTCGCCTGCATTGCGCCCAGGGTCGCATGAGAACCACCGTAAGGAATGACACTGCAAAGATGATAATTGAGATATAGGAAGAAGTGCTGCAAACCCGTCGGATCCCCAGCCCAGGCCCGTTTGCCTGATATCAATCCGGATCTTCTAATAGTCACAAACTACCATTTATTTATGTGAATAAATGATGGCCACAGTCACATTCTCAGATGCTGAGCCAGAAGGTAATGACTCAGTCGAGTCACCAATATTTTTGCAGATCGTGGCGAGATGATGACCTAGGTTCGATTATCAGCATGATTGGCAGCAAAATTAGGGTACTCGCTGTCACACATTGCCAAAGGAAAAGGGGGAGTCATCTTGAGCCATTAATTCGGAATGGGCGCTGGCGACACATCCACACCCTAGCGCCAATCGCGAGCGGCGAGCTTTGCTACGTCAGCGCTTTGACATAACCTTCAGAAATATCATCAAATCTGCCGCAAAACGTGTTGTGGTGGTCGACATCACAGAATCTCCGCGGGCTATCGTTCTCAAGCTGGAGCCCACCGGCGGAACTCATCCTCTTTCTCCTTAAAGCGCCGTCTGGGCGACCGACCTGTAAGAAGGACCTCAGACCACCCCTCATAAGACCGCTTCTGGCGACATCCGCCAATCACAACTTCTGTTCATTTCGTAGATTGAGGCGCAGATGGTGACATTTTGTGACCATTCCAATCGAACAAGAAGACCACGGGCGTGCCACCAAGGTTACCAGTACGGGTCCTTGGCAAATAATTAATCAGCGGTAAAAATATTCTTGGTGCCATGTGCACCATGCTTAAGGACTCGACAACATATGACTCACAATCTTCTGTTGACATCGTAGGTATTTTCCTTTCGCACTTACAGACTGGCCCTGCCCGCGCCCAATCGAACACCATCTCCCCGTCGCAATTCGCCATCCCGTTGTTTAACTCGTGTCACAGTGGCACCAATCCAGTCATTCACTTATCGTCTGGCCTCTCCTTCTCAGAGACTCAACTAGCAAGCTCTTGCAGCCCGCCGAGGCGCGAGATAATACACAATGTGCAAGCCTCGACGTCCAATACTGCATGCCAACCCACCTCTGCAGATCCTGCAGCGAACGTTGGCGGCACACCATCCCCAGCATGTCCGTCACAGACGTATGGCTGATTCCTGCCAGTCCTTCTATGGAGCGTCCCTCTATGAAATCTGTTTCTGTATTCACGAGCAAAGGTCAGCGCTCCTCATGTCAGTGGTTCAACGACTGATGAGTATTTGGAGGGAAGCACATGGCGGGGTGTCTACGTATACTGGTATAGCGACGCTCCGTTTCCCCAGCTCCAGAGTCGTGATTATGGCTATCGTTAGAGCTCGTGGCCTGCAATACTTTGAACAGGCTCCACATCGACCACCTCTGTCAGCCTCCGAGTCGCCGAAGATCACCTGCCATGATATCAGGATGTTGCGCCGTCGCCCCGCAGCCATGCCCAGGAAAAAGAGAGCAATGGTGCCATGGAGCCAATGGTCCCACGATCCACCTCTCCACGACCATCTGGATAGCAACACCCTTATAAGATAGCATGAGCCCTCTGGTATTCGCAGCATGTAAGTAGTCGAACTGGTCCATGCTACGCTAGCTGCATAATGACACCATCATGAGATTGATGTCGCCAGGAACCCATGAGCACTTACTGTTAACTCGGAGGTGGTCCCCGTCGTATGGATGCCAGGGTTCGTGACCACTTGAACAAGGGATGTACCTATATCGCCGGAACAACACGTTAAACTATGAGATCTAAGCCGCCCAACTCTGCAATTGGGCCTCTCACCATGATCATGACCTGACCGACAGCTATGATATGTACCTGGTTGCCGATTGAAACTTTGCATGAGCGTTGTGTGTAGTAATAATGCTTGCTCATGTCCGTCGACAAGAGGTTATCCATGCCCTACTCCTAACTGTAGATTTGGCTTTGAAGAATGTTTATAGAATGGAGGTAAGCTCTTGGACTCCCAGGAACTCAGGTCAAGACATAGTCCCGGAGTATACCACTGGCATCCAACTACACCCTACAGTGTGCTGCGCTCCAGCAACAGTAGATAGTGGCTCTGACCCTGGAAAACTAGAATCCCCATTCTCTATAATCAATTGGTGGGCATATTCACTACAGTTCCCAAGACTGACCAGTGACATCGGAACGAAGACGAGTGACGTTATGAGACAACGTACTGATGATGTACTAGAAGTATGTCGGATATGGTGTAACGGCTAACATTGCCGCCTCTCACCAGAGAGTCCCGCGGCAGCTCGGGGTTCGATTCCCCGTATCCGAATCTTTTTGCTGCTCGTGATATGTTTTAGTAAAGCTCAAGCCTCCAGATTCGCTTCTGGCATTGAGGCTTGTCGAGTTACAGTACTCTTCAGAAATTCGTAGCAGGCAGGGCAGGCTTTTGTCCAGATGGCTGATAACACCTTCCACCCTCAAAAACAGCCTCGTATTCATGAACATGTTATTACAATAGAAGATGCTATAGCAACTGACACAGCACATTTGTACCCGAAACAAAGATAAATATCTACCAGAAAGCACAGAAGAGGGAAGAATGTATGGAACCCCCGACCCGCCCGCGCCAACAAGATCTCTGGATAGAGGAAGCGCGAGAAATGGGTTCTAAGACGTCCAGGTCTTCTTGACATGGCGTGACACTCGAACGGCCGCGTGCAAAAAATAAGGCAACCATGAGCAACACTGGGGAGAATAAAGCCATGTCGCCGCACGAAGGAAAAGGGCCCCAGTATGCGACAGCCACATATATGGGCAAGCCGTGGGAAGTTTAGGGCTGGTCCAGTGCCATCGACGGGCTGGCTGCTCGATGCCATCTTCGTATTGAGAGATATACCAAAAGTCAGTGAGGAGATACGGCAGGGTCAGTGAAGGAGACTAAAGGAGACTAGCCTGAACCAGTGCGGTTAGTGTGGTCAGCATATTCCTCTGGTGACATCCTTACTAGTCATCAAATGGTTCTTCGTTAACTGGCGTTCTTGTATTGGCCACAATCTTTCGCTCGACGCCTAGCCATTGCACCATCGTGTCATCCCTGCACTCATCTGTGCGCTCCAGTGAACAATGGCTTCCCCACCCGTGTTCTACCTATGCATTGATTGCGGCGGAAGCAAGACATCGGCCGCATTAGCCTCGTCCTCTGGTGAGATCGTCGCCCACGGTCGTTCCGGGCCTTCCAATTTCTCCTACGTCGGCTTCGACGTTTTCCTGTCTGCCATTGGTCTCGCGACTGCCGATGCCCTTGCCATCGCACTTGGCCTCCCAGCCTCCTCGGACGCGTCGTCGCATCCCCCCATCAATCGCATCACCTCGCTTTACGCCATCGAGCCCCCGCTCCCCCAATACATCATCCGCGCTGCATGGCTCGGCATATCCGGTGTCGACTCCCCCGCGGCCGTTGCCCGCCTCACACCCCGTGTCGCCGAGTTCCTCAACCTTCCCCCAGAGCGCGTCAGCATCACTAACGACGTACTCCTCCTCGGCGCGCCTCTGCGTGCACTCCCAGGCGTCTGTGCTGCGGTCACCGCCATTGCCGGTACAGGCAGCGTCGTTGTGAGCTTGCGCGAGGGCACCGAACCTGGCGAGACACTCGCTGAGCTCGCGCGCGCAGGTGGCTGGGGTTGGATCCTCGGGGATGAGGGTGGTGGCTTTGATGTCGGCCGTACTGCCTTGCGTGCTCTACTGCGGGCCGAGTCCGCCGCAGCGCTCGGCGGGCGCTCGGCAGGCGGGCCGCTGCGCACGCGCATACTGCGCCGTTTCCGCGTCGCAGATATTTGGGAGATCCTCCGACCTGTGCACCTCCCAGACCCTGCGAGTGACGCCGTCAGCGAGGGGCAGAAGGGCGAGGGCGAGGGCGATGATAGCTACGACTATGCGGTGGTGGCGCGCGAGAAGCGCCTCTCAGACCTGTCGCCGCTCGTGTTTGCGGCCGCATTCGAGGACGGGGATGCGCTCGCGCGCGAGGTGCTCCGCGAGTGCGCGTCGAAGCTGGCAGAGCAGATTGCAAGCATGTTACTGCCGCCTGGGGAGGTGTGTAATCGAGTTTTGTCTGCTTTGTTGTGGCTCTGCTGATGCTTACTGGGGTGTTGACAGGCATCGCCGAGCAGCACTCGCCTCCTCGCGAGTACGTCTGCGCTCTGTCTGGGTGGCTCGCTGTCCTCTATCGGCAACTACCGTGCGTTCATTCTAGAGGTGCTAGAAGAGATGGGGCACGTCTTTGCGCACGTCGAGGTCGTCACGGACGCTGCGGGGGCGGGGGCCAAACGACTGGTAGCGATCTGGGAAAACGGATCAGGCTGATATTCTGTGGGACGGCCAAGAGGTGCAGATTTGTATGTGTTCGTTCATAACTTCACATTAAGACTTCACATTAAGCAACGCTTTTTATATCGCATATCGGGTGTTTGTCCACGACAGACAGGTAGGAACGACTAGTTGGCGGGCAGCATTTTACATAGATATGTATTGTGTAGCGTGAGAAACTCGATACTGTCGGGAGGATCGATGATCATGGGCTCCATGGCCAGCTATCGCAATGTACACGGCCTGTGTACTTCCTGGATGGGCAACGGACGACCTGCGGATTGCTTCATGTCGCAACTCAGGCTATGGGATATCCAGGGCATGCCAATACAGTGGAGCTTGATATTGTTTTACTTCGCGGTGTATGCTCGCGGTGACGTAAACTATTGAGAAACGCCGGTTTGCAATTGTGGAGGAGAGGTGGAGGAGACGAGACAACTCGGAGCTTGGGGCATGGCAGGAAGGTGTTCAAGTTTGTGCTCATGCGCAGCTGCAGTTTATCGCTGCCGGTTCGGTGGGCGTGAACCAGCTAACGGTAGTTAGTTGTCCAAGTGGATAGCCTTGCCAGCTACAGCGGAGCAATACCACCTTACGAATAAACATTGAACTGAAAAACCATATGTGTTTAGTCAGCTAGCGAGGTTTCTTAGTTAGTTACAAACGCAACTTATCGCCACCAGCAGACTCACATCCATAGTGCTACTGTCTGCGTCTTGCAGTCCTCTTGCGTCTAGCCGCTGCAAGTCGAGAAGAAATGAAAGCCGGAAGCGTAACCGATTGCTCGTCTTCGGGGGGCACAGACAAGGCACAACTACACCTCCTATTGTACGCGAACGTGTGTGAGATAGCGCGCTGATAAGCCACGCAATAACCAGACCCCTTCTATTTACTGAGATTTAGGGTGGTAAGGGTGTCTGTCCTTCATGCTGCCACCGCGCTGCGTCAACAGCGCAGTTCTTCTCGGTCTTCAGCCCTCGGTCTTCACGCGCGCAACAGCCAGCGTGCTCGTGTCTGCTCTCCCCTCCTTGAGATCGTCGACGACGCCCTTGAGCGCCGTAAAGAGCTTGACCTTGTCCGGCAGCTACCTAGCGCATCAGCACAGCAGCATCGTCAAGGATGGCACGATGGCCCCGGCAGACACACGTACCTTGTAGCTCACGACGCGCCCGGA
>QLPN01021751.1:2941-17536 GCA_003314395.1 Albatrellus ellisii
AATTTGTCGCAGGTTCGTCGCGACGTTGAATGATGATATGGGCGTGCCAAGCAAGTAGGCGGCGATGCAGATGAAGACGAGTGGTGGAGGGACGAGTGGGAGGAAGGAGAGAGTAAAAATTTACGTTTAAACCTTCGTCAAGGAGTTGCTCTGTTCTAGAGTGAGTGTGCGGGGGACGATGGCGGCGTGTGGAAGGGACAGGCGGTCCCGGAGCTGTCAGGTGACTCACTGAGTTCCCAGGTATCTGGGTATCGTACGTCATCCTCCCAGAACGTCCACGATTGCGTATCGATCGCTCTACTCCAAGTGTCCACCATGTGCGAGCTGTGGAGGATGTCGTGGGGCGCGATGTGGATGTGTAGGGGGTGAACACTATAAGAACCAATGATGATTTGGAGAGTGGAGGAAGGTGAGCAAGGGACGTATACTTTAGTCCACAGGCTACAGGTACACTCACTCTCGTGTTTCTGCCACTTGCAGTGTTGACAGAAATGGAGAGGAGGGCGGGGAAAGAAAAGTTGGCGATAGAAGCGCTTCTGCTCACGTTTTGGTTTGTGAACGAAGCCTATGGTGTAGAAGGGATTGCAGATAAATCAGTGATGAAAACACCGGTCTGCAGGAAAGGGAGGGAGAGGAAAGGTGTAGCGGAGGGAGGAGTTCTGATCAATTGTGAGGCCGACGCTATGTCGAAGCCGAACAACTGAAGAAAGCTAAAACAATAAAAGGACAATCACGCTTTGACTAGCGGATATCCCAGATGATTAGCGTATGGTAAAGAGAGAGAAGAATTGGTACTGTACCTAGCAGATATCCCAGATGATCAGAACTGGAGAATAAACCGCTAGGAGTCGTATGTATATATAGTATCCTGAAGTATGCACGGACCATGCAGTACAGTATAGGGCCGGAGAATGAGAAAGTAAAGTGATGATGTCATATCTAATAATAGAGGGGACGCGTCATCGCTGACTGAGCTCTGCAGTAATTGTGGGAGAGATTGGTGATACTCCGCAGCAGGTGTGAGAAGGATTGGTGAGCATGCGCAGTAAACGTGAGAGAATGAGTCATAGCTAAATATAGAACGGGCCGATTGGAGATCGGCCGACATACACGTCATCGTCCGATAAAGACGAAGAGAAAGAATATATGACCGTGGGAATCGCTTCGATAGATCAGGAGCGATTGTAAGATCTATGACGATAGAGATATAAGAAAATAGAGAAAAATGAAGAGAAAAATAAGGGAAATAATAGCGGCCTGACAAAAACCATCTTCATCATCTCCACCAAAGTCAGTTGATCCTGGTCTTGTTCCATTTGTGCAAATGCTGTAGATGGAGGTTGTAGAGCCTGATGAAAAGATTGGTTAGATCAGATATTAAGTGGAGGGAGTGGGATGGTTCTTGATTGTTGATATTCTCAAGTTGACTCAATGATGGTAATTCTTGATCTTCTTCTGAGTCTCTCCTCTGTCGTGGCTGGGGTCTGCTCCAACCACTGTTGGGTCCTGTAGACAGCTTGACCAATTATTTGTGTGATGGCTTCAATAAGTGTTCCTGTACTTCTGTAGTTGAGCCATGTTAAGTCAATTACACACTCAGTCATACAACAGAAGCACTATATTTTCAATAAAATGCATGAATAGTTGTGATGACAAACAAAAACAACATGAAGATCTTGAAGGGTGATATGTCTACTTTAGTATGTAGATATTTCTGGCCCCTCTGCAATATAAGAATCAAAATGATGATACAGGTTGACTTGAAATGTGCAGTCTAGGTGTAGCAACAACTTGATGAAGATGGGGGGGGAGTAAGATGAGGGCATGAAAAGTAGTACCACAATTCCCTTATAAACTGATTGGGAGGGTACTTAACTCAGTACCTCTTATCTTTATTTTTCCACCATTCCAACCTTGGATCAGGAAACAACCAGAGAGGAGATCTCTCATAGTTGGTGTTAGGCTTGTCCCAACACTGCTTAATAATAAGCATGTGCCACACAAGATGACAACAATGAAGATGAAGGTGAATGACAGATGGGTGATGAGGAGGAAGAAGGGAATAAAAGTTGACATTTATTCCTTCATCAAGGAGTTGCTCTGTCCTAGAGCAAATGTGAGGGTGGCATGTAGAACATGTAGGCAGTCCCAGAGCTGTCTGAAGATCTATGAGATCTCCAGGGATCAGACCAATTGATGTTCTTCTCCCAGTCCCACTCAAATGTCCAGGTAGACAGATGTTCCTGTTGAAGAAGATATGGGTCCACAGGCACACTGTGGAGGAGGTTGCTGGGCACAATGTGGAGGTGGATGGGTGTGACACTGTAAATACCAACCAAAAGTTGAAGAGTGGAGAATGGTGAGGAAGGGACATATGGTGTAGTCCACAGGTCACAGGTACACTCACTTTTGTGCTTTTGCCACTCACAGTGATGACAGGCATGGAAGGGAGGGCATGCTAAGAGCAGCCTATTGGATGGTCTTAGGGAAAGTTTGCAATAACTATACCCCTGGTAACAAGGCAGTTGTTGTGCATTTGTATTGTGTAGTAAATGTTCCTGATGACAATATAGAGAGGGATCAACAAGATAGTGATGAGGATGATTCCACCAATGACTAAACAAGGATCCAGGGTGATGAGTCTAGGATGTCTTATGAACACTTAAAGTGACTTAGAGATCTTATACTTAGTTCTTAGAGTGATTTAGATGAGATGAGAATGAGTGAGATCAAGCACAGTATAGGAGAATCCCTAGATTGTAAATTTGACAAGACTGGGTTTTAAGACCACCAGTCTTTCAACTACTTATACAAAACAAGAGTCCTAAAGTCATAGAATGCACAATTGCCAAAATAGTGACTTGGCTTGGGTTCAAACCAAGGACCTCCCTTACTCTGGGTGGGTGCTCTAACCACTGAGCTACCAGGCCTTGTCTAAGTGAAGTGCTAATAGCATGATGTGGAGCTGTCATGACTACTGTAGAGTTGTAACTCTGCTATGAAAGTATTGTAGCTCTGTTATGATTATATGTGCTGCAGGCATGTATGAGAGGAATCCTCAATTACAACCACAAGAGATGCTGCAGGGTGCAAGCTGTAAGATCCTCTAGACACCAAAGGGAAGAGAGTTAGTAGTTTAGGGTGAATAATGCAATAATGCAATGCAACTGGGTGATGGTGAGGAAATGCAACAGAAACATGACACTATAAATGCAATGATATGAATAATGGAGAACACAACACAGTAATAAACATAACCTACAAGGCATGCACACTTTCTTGACTGTGAGACACACAGAGGGCAGAACAGAAAGCATTTTTTGCAAGCTGACTCAGACAGGAGATGGAAGACAAATTGTGGGCAGGGGGAATCTGTTGTTCTGACTGACAATGCACCATCTAAATACAAGTCTAGCTCCAAGGCTGGAGCACAACAAAACAAAACAGAAAATTTACAATGTAGGGTTGATCATAGGGATATTTGAAATGTGGTGGAGCCTGGGCACAAATGAATAAAGTATCATACTATAATGGATGAGCAAAAAAGGAAAAGCACCAATCACACCAAATGCTGATTGCATGACTTGTGACTCCATGGATTGTGTCTCAGCCTATACATCTTATCAGTCCTGCTCCTTGTCAGCCAAACCCAGTCCTATAGTCTGACACCTTAGTGAATGCATGATTGATGTGACTGTGGATGATTTTCATGTGTAGCATGTTAATGTCACTGTGTTCACCTGATGTCACTGATGGTTGTTTTCCAGCATTATGTGCACATGATGCTCATCAATGAAGTGTAGTAGCACATGTACAAGGTCAGGCATTTGACCTTATCTCCAACATAAAGATAGTACAAGTAGATAGAGTTCATAGATCAATGATGATTGTGCAGCAATCAATGAGATCATGTGACTGAGTCACATCTGGAGTAAGCTATTGTAAGGTCACCACAAGCATGAAGTGAATGAGAGATAAACAAAAGTAAGTAGAGATGAAATGAAGTGAGTCCTTGCTAATTGCATAGTAATAGTCCTTAGCAAATAAATGTTATAATAAATAAAAGAATGATAAAAGAAATGATAAGTCTTTTATAGTACTTGGAGCCAAGCTCATACTATAGTATGTAAATACTAGAGTACTATAAAAGAAAGAGATAGAGCCCTTACTATAAGTTGGAGCTAAGCTCACAGCTGTAGTTAATACTATGCTTATAGTAAGTAATATAAGAAAAGAAAAAAAAAACACAAGTCTATTATGAGGTGCAAAAGCAAGTGCTGTGTAACAGGGCAAGGAAGGAAGTCAAGGGTCTTGAAGGGAGGTGGGAGAGCATGCAATGGGGATTGTGTTAGCATAATGATGTAAAGGGATTGCACATGTATAACAGGTAGTGGCAACACCCTTCAGGGAAAGGGGGAGGAATAAAGAGATGAGGGTTGCAGTGGAGGAAGGAGTTCTGATCAATTGTGAGGCTGATGCTATGTTGAAGCCAAACAACTGATATAAAAGCTAAAGAAACAAAAAGGACAATCACACTTAGACTAGCAAATATCCCAGATATATTAGTATATTGTAAATAAGAGAGAAGAAGAGTACTGTACCTAGCAGATATCCCAGATGATCAGAACTGGGGAATAAACTGCTAGGAATCCTAAGTATATATAGTAGATGGAAATGAGCATGGACCAAGATGTACAGTATAGGGCAGGGAAATGAGAATGAAGAATGATGGTGTGATATCTAAATATAGAGAGGACACATAAGTGCTGACTGAGCTCTGCAGTAACTGTGAGAGTGATTGGTGATACTCTGCAGCAGGTGTGAGTGTTGAGCACAAGCCATGTGCAAGAGGAGAATGTGGAGAGTTCTTATTGTTACATATGGTTGGTGTATCCTACTTACAGTAGTTGTAGTTGTTGACATGGGTTTTTCCTCTGTACCCCAGCACTGTGCCCCACACTTACATTACATAAGCATGGTCTGTGTGCCACTCCTTTACATATATAGGTATCAGATTAGGGACACAGATCTTTAGTTGATCTACTTACATCACTCCCTCCCATTGCTTGCATCTACACTCACTCCTACCTACTTCTGCACAATGCATGGGTTGTAACTACTCTTTCTGGGCTTTTTCCCCATGTGCTCACACCCTCTCCCTCTTGCCTCCTTGAATGGAGTGCCTTGGTCTCAGGTGACTGCCATGCTGAACATCTAAGCATTAACAGTAGTGGTGCACAGACCAATGTAACAAGTAGAGCTTGATGTGTGTATGTGTGTATACAGTAGAAGGATGAAAATGGAAGGAGTGAATTAGTAAGTGTTGAAAGATGGGCAATATCACAAATGATCAATAGATTGTTTGGTGTCAGAGATAGCCTTGTAGGCCAAGATGCAGTTAGAGCTATAAGAGGACCATAGTCCAGATGTCATGCATGACTGTTGCTAAGAGTGGCCTATTGGATGGTCTTGGGGAAAGTTTGCAATAACTGTACCCCTGGTAACAAGGTAATTGGTATGTGCTTGATATACAGAGTAAATGTTCCTGATGATGATGAAAAGAGGAATCAACAAGATAGTGACAAGGATGATACTGCCAAAGATCAAATGAGGATCCAGGGTGATGAGTTTAGGATGTCTTAGTGTGATTTAGAGATCTTAGACTTGGTTCTTAAGCAAGATGAAGGTGAGCTTAGATCAAGCACAGTATAGGAGAATCCCTAGATCGCAAAGTTGACAAGACTGGGGTTTAAGACCACCAGGCTTTCAACTACTTATACAAAACCAGAGTTCTAAAGATAGTACAAGTAGTTAAAGTTCACAGATCAACAATGATTGTGCAGCAATCAATAAGATCATGTGACTTGAGATGCATCTGTAGTAAGCTACAATAAAGTAGCCACAGGCATGAGTGAAATGAGAGATAAACAATGGTAAATAACAACAAAAGAAGAAGTCCTTGCTAATTGTATAGTAATAGTCCTTAGCAAGTAAATATTATAATAAAATAAAAAGAAGAAAAGATGAAGACATTTTACAGTATTTGGAGCTAAGCTCACAACTGTAGTTAATACTACACTTATAGTAAGTAAGATAAAAAAAGAAAAGAAAAAATCATTACAAGGTGCCTAAGTAAGTGCCTCATAACAACTGTAAGATAAGATAAGATGTGTATCAGATGGTAGAGGGTATACAGAAGAAAGAGAGAGCTGCATAGAGTAGGTATGTCAGAAGAGAGTTAAGAGAGTAGAAGAGATACTCACCTCAGCACATGCAGAAGTGCTGAGGTGAGACAAAGACAAGTAAAGAAGATATAGTAAGAGCAAGATAGAGTTTAAGAGGAGCTCAAACTATTAAGAGAAAAGAAATGCCAATAAGATGAGATACAGAAAGAGATAAGTGTAAGGGTAAATCCAGCAGCCTAAGATAGCCAAAAATCAACAGTAAGCATATAATCATCAATCATCAACAGTAATGGTGGGAAAAGGAGTTATAGAACAGGCTGATTGGAGATTGGATGACATATGCATCATTGGCCAATAGAGATGAATAAGAGGAAATCATGACTGTGGGAATCACTTTGAGAGATCAGGAGTGATTATAAGATCTGTAGTGATATAAATATGAGAAAAATATAGAAAATAAAAGGTGGCCTGACACTAGGTCAAAGTGGAATTTGAGATCTTCAAAATATTGTTCGAGGTCACAGGGGCACTTCAGGCTGAATTTTGGGGTGTTTCTATCACCTTGCATGGGTATTGTGTGCTGCATTGCCATTGGTGGGATATGAGGTGGGGTATGCAGAAGGGATATGTGATTGGTTTGGTAGGATGGGGTCAGGGTGATGGTTGAGATTGGGGATGAGGGCAACAATAAAGTACTAGATGCCAAGAAGAATGATGAGTCTATGGGAGATGAAGTGTGCAAGGTAACAGTTAGCTCTTCTTCTGTGAGTGAAGAATGTATGGAAGGTGGTGAATTGTGTGATGGGCCAATGAGTTGCTTGAGTTCATCTTGGAGCACTTCAGTAGTTGGTGAGGTTGTATGTTGTCATGAACAATGGTCATAGTGGTGTCTAGATGTAATCTTGACTTGCAGCCCTTTGTGGTGGGCTCCAATATGATATGTGCTGTGGTATGATGATAACAAAATCTACAATCACAACTACAACAATTGCTGAAGGGTGTGAGCCATAAGATCCTCTAGACACCAAAGTAGAGGGAGTTAGTAGTTTAGAGTGATAAATGTGATAATACAATGTGACTGGGAAGCAGAAGGGAGATACAATAAGAATGTGACATGGTAACTGTGACAATGGCAGTGTAGTGGACACAATGCAATGCAGAAGTAGATGCAATGCAACACAATGCAGGAATATCACAACACAACACAGGAGAGAACACAACATGAACAAAATGAAATGCAGATGCAACACAAGTATAAATGCAACCTATGAGGTGCACATACTTTCTTGGATTTAGTCAGTGTGGGAGAGGATGGATGAATAGCACTTTTGCCTTCTAACTTGGACAGGAGAGGGGAGACAGATTATGGGCAGGGGGAATCTATTTCTTTCTGACAGATGATGAGCCATCTAAATACAAATCTAGCTGCAAGACTGGAGCACAACAAAACAAAAGAGAAAATTTACAATGCAGGGTCAATCATAGAGATGATTGGAGACCTGGATGTGAACAAATAGAGTATCATACTATAAAGGGTGAGAGAGAAAGGAAAAGTGCCAATTACACCAATGCTGACTTCACAACTCATGACTCCAGGGTTGCTTTGGTAGACCTTGACCAAGTCTTATACATCCTATCAGTCCTGCTCCTCATTGGCTGAACCCAGTCCTCTATTCCAGCATGAAAGTGAATGCATGATTGATGCAACTGGATGATTATTGTGTGCAGCATGTTAATGTTACTGTATTTACCTGATGTCACTGATGGTCATTTCTGATCCTATGCACATGTGATACTTATCAGTGGAGACAGCTATATGATTCCTAGCGCCCTCCCAAGTATTGGTTTTTTCATTACCTTATGATTGTTATGAGGCACTTGCTTTGGCACCTTGTAATGTGTTTTCTTTTTCTTTTTCTTTTTATCTTTTCTTACTTACAAGTAAAGTGTAGTATTATTACTACAAGTGTGAGCTTAGCTCCACTTTACTTAGTAAGGACTTATCTTTCTTTTCTCTTCTACAGTACTTAAGTATTTACATACTTAAGCTTAATTGTGAGCTTAGCTCCAAGTACTATATTAGACTTATCTTTTTCCTTTCTCTTTCTTTATTTATTATAACATTTACTTGCTAAGGACTATCACTATACAATTAGCAAGGACTCACTTATTTCATCTCTATTTATCTTTGTTTACATCATGATCATATTCATTTTGCACTAGTGGCTGAGCCACATGACTTCTTACACAGATGCGTACTTACTGTGCATTGCTGTGCATTTTTGTGCATTGCTGTGCAATGCTGCACTTTACTGCACAACCTTACTATACTTAGGACTTTAGTTTAGTATAAATAGTTGACAAACTGGTGGTCTTAAACCCCAGTCTTGTCAACTTCACAATCTAGGGATTCTCCTTTACTGCACTTGACCTATGCTCACTATCATCTCGCTTCATTCTAAACCACTAAGTCTAAGAACTCTAAGCTACACTAAAGACGTTGCCCAGACTTCCTACACTAGTCATCCTGGATCCCTGCTGAGTCATTGGAGGAATCACTCTCATCACTATCTCGTTGATCCCTCTCTTCATTGTCATCAGGAACGGTTATTACATCTATCAAATGCATATCAATCATCTTGTTACCAGGGATATTATCATATCAGACCTTCCCTAAGACCAACCAATAGGCCACTATAAGCACTTTGACAAGACTCCAAACTCCTCCTAACAACAACCACACTTCTAGGAAGTGTGCCCCCTCACTACAGCTTCTACATCATCTAATCTCCCTGGAGATTACCAACTTCTTCCTGCCAATGCTATTGCATTAGACATAACCAATTGCCAGTGGCCCAATTACCTCCAATACAACAGCAATAACAAACTCTTTCACATCAGTAATCAACTCATTTACTTCACCCGCACAAATCAAGAACCCCAAACTGTATTTGTCAACAGATCTCTGGTCACTACTGAAGCATCACTCCTACCAGCAAACATCCATCAAGAAATCTTGCTAGATACAGAAGTCTGCCATCAACATAGACAACTTCTCAAAAACTGAATTCCCATTACTTTACAAGAATACTCCAACAAAGAAGATGAATACACCTTCTATGACAAACACAACCAGTGGATCTACGAAGCATTTGAAGAACCAGACAAAAACAAAATTATTGTTTGCTGGGATTCCCCAGACAAGAAGGACTACAATTACATTGAAGTATATCCTGAATGAGTATCTTCACTACCCACAATCCCTGAATACCAACAGAGTCTTATACCAAGATCATGATCAGAATCTTGCACAAGAACTAATTCGGAACCCCCAAGACCAAGAATGCCCATCAAAGTTTTGGAAGACCTTCCTCAAGTGGAAACCTTCTTTACTCCTCAAGCAACGACTTCAGGAGATGAAACCATTACCTTGTCCACCCCTTTTCTTCAATCAAGAATCACCCCCAGAACTATGAGTTCAAACCCAATTGATCCAATGCCAACAACAAATCACCTGCACCTGAAGAGAACTCAACCAACTATACCAAGAATGGCTAACATGTCATCCACTTCTTCCAAAGAACCCTGACTCAATAAGCCATCCGAGTTTTCTGGAACCGAATCCACCACCAAAGACTCTATTTGAAAAGTTAAACTCCATTTCTTTACCAAGAATTTCAAAGATGATATGGATAAAATTGCCTTTGCCTTATCTTTTTGCAAAGAAGGAACTGTTGCCAGAACATGGGCTGGACAAATTATCAATAAGCTCACCACATCCACTTCAACACTTACATGGAAGCAATTTGAGGAACAATTTGGTGACAAATTCTACCCAAGTAACAAAGGGGAGTTATCATGCAACAACCTGGATAGGCTAGTCCAGGGAAGAGGCACAGCTTTGGAATATGTCACCATATTCAATTCAATTGCTAACACCATGGGTTATAACAAATAACCAATATCAAGAAATTCAAGAATGGTCTCAGGAAAGACATCAAGGATACCATCATGACAACCAGGGATAAATTACCAACAACCTTAAAAGAATGGCAAGACCTTGCCATAAGGCTGGATCAGAACTGATCTAGTAACAACTTCCAGAACAGCCTCAAATCTGGACAAGGCAGGTAATTCCTATACCCCAATGATCTGCTCAAAGGGGATAATGACTCTCACCAAAAAAAATTAACCCCATGCATTATATGCACAATAGAAGACTTTTCTCCCATGGAAATGTTCCAAAGAGAAGTATTCACACATGTGGGATTTACCAGAAATGGAAGATTATAGGACAAAGAACATGACAAAAGGAAACAAGAATGAGCTTGTTTCAGATGTGGTATCAAAGGGCATTTTGGCAGAGAATGCAAGGTCAAGCATGACCAAAATCATGGAACAGTGAAACCTGCTTACATGGTAAGGGGAACTCAAGAATGAAATGAAGAAGAAGATCCCATGATCACCATTTCTGCACACTTATGAAATTATCTGACAAAGACAAAGCAGAAATGCAAGATCACTCAGAATTTTTAAAGTCTCCTAAGTCAGTGATGGACAAAGGAGTAACTGATTCTAAATTGGACATTGTGAGCAGGTACTCAAATTTGGACAATGAACTGTATATATCATTCTTGAAATACAATGGTTCCCCATCCATTCGAATTCCTGTCAAAATCTCCATAAAGAATCAGAAAGTCACCACAAAAGCTCTAATCGACAGCAGAGCAACCAGAATCTTAATTCATCAAGATTTTGTACACCTACATCAATTACCAACTCAGAAACTTAAATGACAAATACCAGTAAAAAATATCAATGGAACTAAGAACATCAGAGGAGATATCACACACACCTGTCAAATAACTTTGGAAATTAAGAAAACATCCAAAACTCCACACATTAAAACCAACAAATTCTACATCACTGACCTAGGAAAAGAAGACATCATCTTAGGAACCGATTGGTTATGAGAACATAACCCTAACATCAATTGTACCCAGAATACCATCTCTTTCTCATGATGTCCAACCAAATGCAATCCACATTCCCAACCTCAAACATTGGTATTCTCAGAAGATGACAAAATTGTAAACCAATTCAAAAATCAATGGACAATTGATGGGTTAAACCTTTTCAGAACTACCCTATCTATGCAAATAGCCATGAATACTCAACGTGACAGAAAAGGCATGGAGTTAGTCCCACTCCATTACCATGACTTAGGCAAAGTTTTCAATGAAGAAGCTTCTACCCAATTACCTAAACGACATTCATGGAACCATGCAATCAATCTGAAACCAGGGGTAGAACCTTATGCCAGGAAAGCTTATCCCATCGATAACAAACAGAGAGAAGCACTCCACATGTTTATCTCTGAAAACAGCAAAAAGGGGTACATTCACCCATCAAACTCTCCTTGGGCAGCACCCTTCTTTTTTGTAGGAAAAAAGATGGCAAATTAAGACCATGTCAAGATTATCAAAGATTAAATGAAAGGACTATCACCAACAAATATCCACTACCCCTTATCCCAGAATTAATTGATAAACTCAAAGGAGCTATGATACTTACCAAATTCAATCTTCAATGGGGCTACAATAATGTATGCATCAAAGAAGGGGATGAACACAAAGCCACTTTCATAGCCAATGGGAAGTTATGGGAGCCTACCGTAATGTTCATTGGACTCCAAAACTCCCTGGCTACCTTCCAATCCATGATGAACACCCTATTCAAGGATCTTATCACTGCTGGCCATGTGGTTATCTATATGGATGATATCCTCATCTTCACAAGCAATCTATCAGAACATTGGACATTAGTCCGCCAAGTTCTCCAATGCCTTATCAATGAAGATCTATTCTTAAAACCAGAAAAATGCTTCTTCAAAAAGGAGTCAATTGAATATCTCAGCATGATCATTTCCCATGATCAAGTTCACATGGACCTGGCCAAACTATCAGCTATCACTGAATGGCCTACTCCTAAAAAGGTCAAAGATGTACAATCATTTTTAGGGTTTGGAAATTTCTATTGATGCTTCATCAAAGACTTTGCTAAAATGACCAAACCCCTCATGGAATTAACAAGTAAAGATCAACCCTGGGAATGAAACAACAAACCGCATTTGAACAACTGAAACACACATTTACCACCACTCCTATCCTCCTGATACCTGATTTTAATGCCCTGTTTAAACTCGAAACCAATGCCTCAGATTTCAATTATGGAGTGATATTATCACAATAGGGTCTGGATTCCCACTGGCACCCAGTCACATATTTATCAAAACAAATGACTCCACCTGAACAAAATTATGTCATCTATGATAAGGAACTTCTTGTGATCATTCATGCCCTGGAAACCTGGCATCATTACCTTGAAGGAAGCCTGCATCTGGTTAACATATGGTCCAACCACAAAAATCTCGAATATTTTTCCACAGCAAAATAACTTAACTGGCAACAGGCACAATGGAGCTTGTTCCTTTCCCAATTCAACTTTTTGATTTCTCACCACCCAGGCACCCTCAATAAAACCAATCATCTGACCAGGAGGCCAGACCATGAGGAGGGGGTAATTTCAGGTAATTCCAATATTACAGTGTTAAATCCAAAAGTATTTTGCATTAACACCACTGGAAGACACCTAACACCCACCTGATCAAAGAATATCAGACAACAAATTATTGAATACCTCAAAGATGACACTATCCCAAGAAATGTTCCAGAAAATCAAACACCTTGGACCACAGAAATTAACCCAAGGTATCCAAGAATGGAATTATGAAGATGAACTCCTTCTATTCCATGGAAAAATCTATGTTCCTGACAACAAAGAACTCCAAAAAGAAGTCGTACAAACCCACCATGACTCAACACCAGCCAGACATCCAGGTCAATGGAAAACTTATGAACTTATCCAACAAGATTACTGGTGGCCAGGAATGTCCTTATTTGTCAAAGCATATGTAGAAGGATGCACAACAAGCCAATCAGCCAAAAATAACACACATCCCACTCAAGCTCCACTTATCCCCACCAAAACACCAAATGAACCTTGGCAACACATCACAACCAATTTTGTAACAGACCTCCTAGAAATCAATGGTTATGACTCAATTAACATCATTGTTGACAAATTCTCAAAAGCAATTATTATCACACCATGCAAGAAGGCTATCACTGCCTCAGAAACCATGCAATTATTCTTAGATCATGCATGGAAATGATTTGGCCTTCCAGAAAAGATCATCTCTGATAGAGGACCTCAATTCACTTCTAAGGTTACACAAGAAATCTGGAAAGCGCTTGGAATCACCTCAGCAATGTCAACTGCTTACCATCCACAATCTGATGGAGAAACTGAACAAGTCAATCAGGAAATAGAACAATATCTCTGAGCCCTCAGAGATCAATCACCAACAAATTGGCTCAAACTGCTTCCATTTGCTGAATTCTCACACAATAACTGTGTTCACTCCACAACTCGAAAATCACCATTTGAAATCCTTATGGGATACAAACCCCAATTCACCATCAAACCAATTACCACATTTGCACCAGAGGCAGCAAATCACCTCCAACACATACAAACTATATGAGAAGAAGTAATCACCAGCCAGAAACTTACTAATCAAATAACAAAAGAATCACACAATAAATACAGAACTACATTCATCATGTATAAAGAAGGCAACCAAGTATGGTTAGATGGAAAGAACCTTAAACTCCAATACCCAAAATGAAACTAGCCCCAAAATGGTTTGGACCCTTTCCCATTAGGGAAGTCCTTGGACCTGTCACATACCAGCTCAAATTACTGCCAAAATGGAAAATCCATCCCATGTTTCATCTCTCTTTACTCACACCATTCAAGGAAACACCCAAACATGGCCCTAACTATATGAAACCACCCCCAGAAATAGTCAAAGGCAAAACAGAGTTTGAAGTGGAAACAATCATCAGCTTGAGGGTACAAAACAATGGATGACTCCAATATCACATCAAATGGAAGGGATATCCCAAATTGTACAACATGTGGGAACCACAGGGAAATCTGAGGAATGCACAACAGAAAATAGACGACTTCCACAAATGAAGGCCAAGCACACCTAGACCTTTGTCCAGCCTGGGAATAGACCTGTTCACCTTCCAAAGTCACCTGACCACTCCCCTCACCCATACTTAAGGAAGTTGCTCTATGTCCAAAATATTCAGCATCAACATGTCTTCCCTCCCTCCCTCCTCAGTCACATCATCCCCCCTCTCATCCTTCTCCCTCCTTGCCTCCCCTCTTCTCTGTGCATCCCCCCTCCCCTTCACAGAGGAGGATGCCTCTGCCACTGCCACCCTCATCACCCTCCACCTGGGGGGCACCACAACCCCACCTCAAACCCCACTCTCCC
>QLPN01021752.1:8297-61556 GCA_003314395.1 Albatrellus ellisii
AATCGAAAGTCCATTGGGGCATATGTTTTTTTGCTTGGTGGTGGCGTGGTCACATGGTCATTGCAAAAACAGCACATGGTATCCCTGTCCTCCACAGAGGCAGAATACATGTCCCTCTCACAAACCGTGGCACAAGGAATGTGGCTACGATTGCTGCTCCAAGAAATTGGTTTTGCTTTTCCTTTGTCTCTCTTACTGTACGGTGATAACAAGGGTTCTATTGACATTGCTAACAATCCCATCGTCACTTGTGGTACCAAACACGTTGACATTTGTCACCATTACATATGGGATTGCATATCATCTGGTTCCATCTTAGTTCACCACTTACCTTCTGCATCTGTCATTGCTGATACTCTCACTAAAGCACTACCCCTTCCTTTATTCTCCATTCATAGGACTCACCTTGGTCTGGTGGAGTGTGCTCCCAGTATGGGGGGGTGTTGACATTCTACTTTACTTACTAAGTGACTCCTTCCTCTTTTGGCCTTACTACTGTACAACACACTCCAATGTACACATACATACCTACACATGTCCTCTCTGTTCGTTGACTGTGGTCCGTGCACTACAGTACATACTATAAGTAGACTGTAGTGACACTATACAACAATAAGAACTATTCTAGTTCCCTTTGTGCACATGGCCTGTGCTTATCAGGACCTCTTCTGGTGGTGACAAGACCATGCATTTGTGGGGTTGCCAAGGATACCTTTACCCTGTCCCCACTCAGAACCATCTTTGCTAATACCAGTTCCCCTAACAGGATTGTTGAAGTTCAGAGGGTGGAGTTGAACAAGCTGGTGTCCATGCTGTTGGAGATAAGGTCAAATGCCTGACCCTGTACATGTGCTACTACTCTTCATAACAGAGCTACAATACTTTTGTAGCAGAGTTACAACTCTACAGTAGTCATGACAGCTCCACATTGTGCTAATAGCACCTCACTTAGACAAGGCCTGGTAGCTCAGTGGTTAGAGCACCCACCTGGAGTGAGGGAGGTCCTTGGTTCAAACCCAAGCCAAGTCACTATTTTGGCAATTGTGCATTCTAACACATGCTGTGTGGCAAATCTTCCAATTGGTCATTTCAAGCCATGTTGATATCCCTATAGCATTTAGCAGACCAGAATTACAATCTCTGAGCCACATGTGACCAGGTCATCCTGTGGAGAAAAAACTGGCACAAATGGTCCATGACAAGACTGGCAGTTTCCAAACATGGGCATGGCTGTCTACAACTACACATGTGTGCTGTTAGGATGGAATGAAATGTGATTTAACCTCCTCCCTTCAGCAGTGTGCTAGAGTCCAGCATATAGATGACTAGTGTGCAGATATGAATGTCTGCAGATGATGCAGCCATTGGTCTTGACAAAATGATCACCTATGACAATGGCCCCAGTCTGACAGTGTCATTGACAGTCAAGGACACACTCAGTTTGTCCCATTGCAAGTTTGCTCCTTGACTGATGATTGAGCTGCAGTTGAGCCCAATGCCCATAATATTGAGCAATGTTGGAAGAGGATGATGATGATGATGATGATGATGATGATGATGATGATGATGATGATGATGATGATGATGATGATGAGGTTGAGTGTCACCTGAAAAGCCTGGCACTGCTAAGAGTGGCCTATTGGATGGTCTTAGGGATTTGATTGAATACTCCTAGTAATGAGATAGTTGATGAATATGGTTCTGATGATGATACAGAGAGGGATGTTGAACACAGGCCATGTGTGGGAGGAGAACTAAGAGAGTTCTTATTGTTACATAGTGGCACTACACTCTACATATAGTATGTAAGGTAGTGCACAGACCAGAGTAATAAGTACAGCTCAAAGTGTGTATGTATGTGTACAACAGTATGCATATGTGTAGAGTAGTGAGACAAAAAAGGAAGGAGCTAGTTAGTTAGTGTATGATCATCAACACCCCCCCTGTATGCACAGGTTATGTGACTGCTATCAAGATATATATGAGGGAAAGCATGTAGGATACTCCCAAAAGTGAGTGGCAGGTAACATCTGCAGCAGAGAGTAAGTAGTTGCAATCACAGTAATGTGATGCAATGTGGTTCAAGTGCACTGCAGGGTAGTGATAAGACAATGGGAAGATGGGAAAGATAGAAGTACTCACTCAGACACAGAGGAAGATGTCTGAGGAGGTTGTGAAGTGATGTATCCATCTTATATAGTGAGTGAGGATATAGTTGTAGCAGAGAGTATAGTGGAAAGTACAATGTGTTGACAATGGTATATGTCTACTAGACAGCTCTTTCTCTTTTCGTCTTCAAGTACCATACATGCACATACACACACACACATGACTACACACATTTACTACAATTAGTCAGTAGTTGTACCTACAACAAGAAGAACTCTTTGGTTCTCCTCTGCACATGGCCTGTCGTCAACACAATAACTACCAGATGTTGGGGGACATGCATCATCCTGGAGAAATAGGTGGAGTGCTTGGAGTGTAGGTGGATGTAAGTCTGAGGAGATGGAGGAAGAGGTGTGGTGATAGTATGTAATAAGTATGTAATGTATGTGTGAGGAGAGAAACCGAACAAAAATATATTGTATGCATGGAATATCTTCAACACCCCCATACTGGAAACACACTCCACCAGTCCAAGACCAGAGTGATGGGAAGGAAAGAGGGGATAGGACAGGGGTTTAGTTAAGACATCAGTGGTAACAAGTGAAGAAGGAAGGTGCTGTACAGTAATGGAATTGGAAGAAAGACACTTGTGGATGTAGTGATGTCTGATGTCAATGTTGTGTTAGAACATTCACACAAATCATCCAGCTTCACCTCATACATGCCAACACACATACTCATTACATCATCACACTTATCTTATCTTATCACACACTACCTACTTACATCTCCCACAACACACTTTTAACACACACTTTCCACACTCTGCCTGAACCTTAACCCTTGTACACTACATAAACTTCACTCCCACTTTCTGTAGTCTCATTTACAATGTCTAAGTGAGTACATCTCCACTATGTCTTTACCACCTACTTATCTAGCCCTGTAGCATCTTCTCTCCACTCTGTGGCACCTGGCACCATGCCACACACCACATTCTCCTTGCAGCAATGCAAACAACCTTGTTCCTCCTTTTTAGTGTCTGCTCATCCCTGGTCTCACATATTGGAGTTCACAGCAATGCATGACAGTAAACACATGTGACTGTGAATGCATGAATGTGGGAATCACTTTGATAGATCAGGAGTGATTGTAAGATCTATGGTGATAGAGACATAAGAAAAATAGGAAAAATGAAGGGAAAAATAGGGAAAATAATAGTGGCCTGACACTCCCATGGGACTCAGGGATGATATGGATGGACCTGTTAGTTATGGAAAATTTCTCTCACATATTTTCTTTTTCCCTCAGTCTTCTACAAAGGGACTGAGAATATTATTTCTCTTCTTTCTACAGTTGGCCATGCTCTTTCCAAGCAACCTCCTTCAATAGATTATGAGACCTGAGGTCTATTGAAACTGAGCAAGCACCACCTTTGAGACAAACTCACACCCCTGCACTTCACACACCATGTCAGCAGCAGCCTCAACAAGCAAGACTCCCACACCAGTGACTGGACACACTGCCACAACAGCATGTGCTGTGATGAGCTCAAATGAAAAAGTCTTGAGCAAGCTCTACAATGTACCTTTCCTTGCAGAAAATGGTGAAAATATCACCTTCTGGAAATTTCATGTTGAACTGGTTCTTCAAGTGTGTGGACTATGGCCTATCATCAGCAGATCCAATAAGGCCCCAGCCAATACATTGCCTGACTGTGATGACTGGGTCAACTGTGACTGTGATGCATGCACACAAATCATGTTGATGCTCAGCAATGAGCCTCTCAACACCATGCTATATGCAACAACATCAAAAGATGCTTGGGAGAAGCTAATGATGCAATGTGAAGGGAAAGGGGAGCAGAAGATTGCTTACTTGATTAGTGAGCTATTCTGCAGCACTATATCTAATGATGCCCCCCTCAAACTGCAAATAAATGCAATGGTGTGCACCACACACACACTCTCCTTGCTTGGGCAGCAACTCAATGAAAAACTCATTGCCATTGCCATCATCATCTTGCTACCTCCATCCTATGACACACTCAAAATGATCCTCACCACCATGAAGGTGACCAATCTCAACATTGAGAATGTTTGCTTGCAAGTCATGCTCAAGGAGCAATGCTAAAATTGTGCCATGGATTCCACAGGTGCATTTGCAGCTTGCTTCAAAGGCAAATGCAAAGGACCCACAACATTGGATAAGGAGTGACAGGGAAAGTGCAAGGCAAAAGGGTTTTGCATGCACTGCAAAATCCATGGCTACAAAGTCAAAGACTGTTGCAAGCTCAAAGCTGAAAAGGGTGCTGTGATGGTGCATGTTGCCACTGGCAGCACAGTGCTATGCACTCAAACACATGATGAAGATGATAATGACAATGTGTCATTCAATCTCTTCAAAGTCACCAAAAAACTTGCACAACATGACAACCTCACAGCTCACTGGCTCATCAACTCAGGTGCCAGTTGCCACATGAGCTCCAACTGTGACTGGTTCTATCTCTACCATCCATTCACTATGCCATGCAAAGTCTGGCTAGGTGATAACAGCTACATTCTAGCTGAGGGTGCAGGCAATGTTGACAATGATTCTATGCTTACCAATATTCTCCTTCCTATTTCATCTCTCCACTGTACACACACACACACACACAAGCCTATACATACATACACATGCATACCTGTTCATAGTTCCTTGGTCCATGCACTGTAGCATTACTATAAGTAGCTATTTGTGTCACTGTATAAGATAAGGAACTACTCCAGTTCCCCTTTTGTGTATGGCCTGTGTTTCACAGGTTATGGGCCCTGCCCAGGCTATATGCACATCAACTTTTCTCACTCTCACATTCTTGCTCTCCCTCATGCAGTCTCACTCTTACCTCATACTCTCACTCATCCTTGCCTCCCTCATTCCCTCTTGTCACTCAGCTTCTATTCCCAAAATCAACATCATGTTAGAAGGGACAGAAAACTACAAACAATGGGTGAACATTGTGAAGTCAGCACTAATCATCATGGGCATATGGCATGTCATTTCCAAACCTCACATTGCTGCTGTCTCTGCTACCCAGGATGTGGAAGGTGGACTTCCCTCCACCTATGTTGTTAATGAAGATGAGGTTGCTGCATGGGATCACAATAACAACATAGCCAAAGCCATAATTTCTATGCATTGCAGACAGCAACCAGCAGCCATGGTTGCCTCCAACTCCATGACTGCATGCTGTGCATGGGATGGCTTGAAAGACATTTATGGCAAACAGACTGTCATTGCAGCATTTGTTGACTTCAAAGCCTTATTCACGAGCAAATTTGACATCCACACTCCTCTCACTCTGCAGATTGACATGCTCATCATCTCCCAGGATCATCTCATTGCATCTGGTGTTCATGTTAGTGAGCAAAACATGTGCTTCCTGTTATTGCATGCACTACCTCCCTCCTGGAGCTCCTTCTCCTCCACCCTTCTCACCTCCTCTGACTTATCACAGCTCACCATCAGGAACATTTGGGGTTGGATCCTGGATGAAGAAGCTCACACCAAACCTCACTCTGTGCTTGCTGCATTTTCTCAAGGCAACACCACCTCTTTGGGTTGTTGGAACAACAGTTTTTGTACTCATTGTAAGTGTGAGGTGCATGCTAGACAGCGAGGTCACAACTGAAAGAGAGGGGGATTGGCAAAGGAAGAGACAATACACCTTAGAGAAGAGTCACGCCGTATAGCGGATATCTCAGATGTATAAAGCTAAAGAATTATCTACTACATGAGAGTCTTTATATACTACAGGGAACGGCACACAGACCATGTGCTGTCACTGTAGGGCAGGTGTATGTAAATAAGATGCACAGCATCTGTGAGAAGTATCAGTAAGCAATGCGCAGCATTGCACTGCATCAGTAAGCGTCTGTGAGAATTGTAGTCATAGTTGTACAGTAAGCAGCCCAATGACTAAATGGATATGTGTCATAGATAATCGCGATAAGATCTACTGATGATCTGATAAGATGAGATAAAATATCTTATGTAGATCTTGAGCAATAAGAGTGAAAGAAATCGTAAAATGGAAGGAAAAATAAGTACGTTCTGACAGTAAGTGCCGCAACCACATGGTCAACACTTGCTGGACACTTCATGGGATGCTGGAGGATGTAAAGGCATGGTTAGAGAAGTGGAATAGGGACAAAGAGAAGGGGATTGGGGTTGACATAGCTAATACTCCATCTTTGAACACTCTGTCTTCCTCATCTGTTCCAGAATTTGATGCTTGCTACTATTGTGACCACAGCCTATGGATGCTTGATTCTGGGTGTACCGATCATATCTCACCATGTTGAGATAACTTTTCCTCTTATGACAACATCTCTCTGCAGACTGTCACTCTTGGAGATGGCTCCTCAATCACCTGTGTTGGGCATGGTGCCTGTGCACAACAGCACCTCCTCCCTGATGGAACCATGGTCTCACTGTCCCTATCCAGCGTCCTCCACATACCAGGCATGAACAGCTGCTTCCTGTTGATCAGTAAGCTCACTGGTCTAGGTTTTCAAATCACCTACAAAGGGAATTGGTGTGAAGTCTCTCAGGGTGGTTGTCTCTTCAGTGTTGGGATTCTTCAGTGCAGCACATACTGGCTGGCTCTTTTGGCAGCTCTGTTGGTCCACACCATCACTCTTCTGACCATCCACTTTTGGCACAAATGTCATGGGCACTTATCAGAGGAGGTCATCACTTGCATCCAGCCTGGCCAGCTATCTGGCTTCTCTCCACCATTGTCCACCACATCCTCTTCCCTGTGTCCTGGCTGTCTTCTTGGGAAGTTTCCCCACACTCCCTTTTGCCTCTCTCACTCATGTGCCACTGAGGTACTTGACTTGGTCCACTTGGATCTTGTTGGGCCTGTTGACACTGTGTTGCTGGGCTCTCACAGCCTCTACTTTGCCACCTTCCTTGACAGCTTCTCCTGTTTTGGCATGATTTATCTGCTGTGTCACAAAGATCAGCTGTTGGGTGTGCTGGAGCACTACCTTGCCCATGTCCACACCCTCTTCAGCCACTGGCCCAAGGCTCTCTGTTTGGATTGTGGGGGGGAGTATCTAGCTGGCTCTGTATTGGATCTCCTTCTTGGCAAAGGTGTTGCTCACCAGCTCACTGTTCCCTACTCTCCTCAGCAGAACAGCCATGCTAAGTGATGGAATTGCTCCATTCTGGAGTGTGCACTGTGTCTCCTCCATCGCACTGGTATGTCTCCTGGGTTTTGGGAATATGCTGTCCACACTGCTGTTCACACCTACAATATTTCTCTCACTTGTTGTCTTCAGTGGCAAACCCCTCACTCCCTGTGGTTGTCTGCTGGTCCTCCTCCTGATGTCTCTCACCTCCACATCTTTGGATGTCATACTTGGGTCAAGACCCCTGACCACCAGCATACAAAGCTAGATCTCAAGTCCAGGCTGCTCATGTTCATCAGCTATGAGTCCAGGACCAAATGCTGGTTGTTTTTGGACAAGACTTCCTCCTGATGTGTCACTAGCTGCAACACTGTCTTCCAGGAAGACATCTTCCCTTCACTAGAGGCTGTGGTGTGTCCCACCATCCTTGATGTGTTCCTGCTGGCCCCTCCTTCTACTCCTGGTGCTGGTGATGACTCAGATGATGACAGTGATGCCAACAATGGTGGTGACTCCAATGACAACTCCAATGCTGATCCTGGGACTTGTGCTGACCACAGCAGTCACATTCTTGGGGCTACTCCTTCACAGGGGGAGCCTCCTTTGGTAAGCTCTGATCTCCCTCCACTAAGTGACCCTGCACCTGCACCATCTCCCACAATGCTACCTGCTGTCAATGAAAATATCTTGCCTCCTGTGGACCATGGCCCTGTCACCCCACTGTGTGTGCCTGCCCCTGCTTCTCCACCTTGCATTCATGCTCATCAATCTGAATGTTGCATTCATGACCTAGGGCTACCACCCTCTCTGCCTTGGCATGGCTCTTCTGTGCCATCCCCCAGCTCCCTGCAGCCTGCTGTGTATCTTGTCGATGAGGACTATCCTGTCATTTGCTGTTCCCAGCATGTCACATGTCATCCTGTGTGTTTTCATGACAGTGTGTATGGACCTCACAAGTTTGTTGACATCCTCAGTGAGGGGGGACCTCTGACAACAATGATGACATTTTCACCACTCCTCATGGTACTCCTTCAATCTCTGCCATTCTCTCCCATGTGCTCTCCCATGACCCACTCACCTTAAAACAGGTGCTGTCTGGCCCTGACTCCAACTCTTGGCACACAGCCTGCAAAGAAGAGCTCTCATCACTCAATGACCTCCATACTTGGGAGCTGGTTGATTGTCCCCCAGGACACAATATTGTAGGAAACAAATTGGTATTTAAGCAGAAAGCAGATGGTTGTCACAAAGTGTGCCTCATTGTGAAGGGATACACACAAGTCCATGGCATTGATTACAATGAGACATTCTCCCTGGTCACTCAGTTTGAATCCCTATGCACCCTCCTTGTGATGGGTGCCCTAGAAGATTGGGAAATCCATTCCATGGACGTCAAATCAGCATTACTCAACAGTGACTTAGACAAAGAAATATACATGGAGCAGCCACATGGTTTTGTAGTCCCTTGCACTGAGGGGAAGGTCTGTCACCTGTCTAAGGCCATCTATAGCCTAAAGCAAGCTTCCCACCAGTGGCATCATAAGATGCACAGGTCTCTCCTCAATCTCTCCTTCAAGTGCATGTACTCTGACTCTGGCATCTATGTCTTGACCTCTTCCTCCAAGCCACTAATCATTGTCCTCTACATTGTTGACATCACTATCCTGGGAGGGTCTCTCAGGGAAGTCAAAGGATGCAAGGCCATGTTGAAGTCCCTTTTCCAAATGACTGATTTAGGTGAGATCAAGTCATACCTCAGCCTTCATGTCATGAGGGAATCCAAATTGCATTTTGGAGATTGACCAAAAGGCCTATGTCCTTGACCTCCTGGATCACTTTCATCTCATCAATTGTAACTCAACCTCCACACCCTTACCACCAGGTTCTGCACCTTGCAAAGCTGACAGTGACTACATTGCAGATCCCTCTCTTCACAGCAAATATTAACAGCTTGTTGGGTCCCTCCTTTATGCAGCCATCATATCATGCCCTGACATTGCCTTTGCTGTCATGAAGCTCTCCCAGTTCCTTTCCAACCCCCTGCATACTCACATTGCCTTGTGTCACCACATCCTTTGCTACCTGAAAGGGACTCTGGACTTTTGCCTGTGGTATGGTGGTCAGGAGAATGCTGGGGTTGTGGGATACTCCAACTCTGACTGGGCCATGGGCCATGATGACTGGAAGTCAGTTGGTGCATATGTCTTCCTACTTGGTGGCAGCACCATCACTTGGTCCTTGAGGAAGCAACACACTGTCTCTCTTTCATTGACAGAGGCTGAATACATGTCCTTGTCACAAGCTGTGGTGCAGGGTATGTGGTTGAGGTCTCTATTGCATGAGATTGGTTTTGGTTTCTCCTCTTCTCTCTTGTTATATGATGACAACAAAGGTTCCATTGACATCACTACCAATCCTGTAGTCACTCATGGTACTAAGCATATAGACATTCACCACCATTATATCTGTGACTGTCTGTCTTCTGGTTCCCTTTCTGTTCATTGACTACCTTCTTCCTTCATCACTGCTGATGTTTTAACCAAGTCACTCTCCCTTCCTCTGTTTTCTGCTCATAGGTCTGGCCTTGGGCTGATTGAGTGTGTTTCCAGTATGGGGGGGTGTTGATAACAATTCTATGCTTACCAATATTCTCCTTCCTATTTCTTCTCTCCACTGTACACACACACACACACACAAGCATATACATACATACATACATACATACATACATACATACATACATACATACATACATACATACATACATACATACACATGCATACCTGTTCATAGTTCCTTGGTCCATGCACTGTAGCATTACTATTCATGTCACTGTATAAGATAAGGAACTACTCCAGTTCCCCTTTTGCATACGGCCTGTGTCTCACAGGCAACATCCACATGAAGATGCATGCCAACAAGAAATGGAATCAGACTATCCTGCAGGATGTACTCTATGTCCACAAGCTCCACAGTAATCTCCTATTGGTCTCTGCACTCACAAAATGTGGTGCACATGTCCAATTCAACAGGGATATGTGTGAGATCCTTAATAAGGATAATGTGTTAACATGTGTTGGCTACCTTGAGGATAACCTCTACATCCTCAACATGTGCATGCATGCTCCTGACACCACATGAATTGGACATGTTGCATCATTCCTGTCTGAAGGTGTCAATATCTCTGATGATCCCTCTGCCTTCACTGCATGCATGAGCATGGCTACCACTGACATATGGACCTGGCATCACTGCCTAGGTCACATTGGTGTAGACTCCATCCTGTGCATGGTCTGCAATGGTATGGTCAAGGGCATGGCTATCAATGGCAACACAACTGGTGATGCTCTCAGCATATGTGAGCCTTGCATCAAGGGCAAGTACATGTGACACAGCATCACAAAATCGACACAGACATGAGCTGACACAATGCTTGGCCACATCTTTTCAGATCTGTGCAGGCCCATGCAAATGCACTCCTGTGAAGGGTATGACCACTTCATGACATTTATTGATGACAAATCATGCAAGGTCTTCATCTGCAGCCCCAAACACAAGAGTGATCTGCATGAATGTCTCACCAACTTTGTTGCATGTGCTGAAGTTGAGACCAGCACAAAACTGAAGGCACTCTGTTCAGATGGTGGAGGTGAATATATGGGCAAATGCATGCAGAAGTTCCTGTGGGCACATGGCATTAAACACAAAATGATGACTGCCAACATGCTGTAACACAATGACATTGCTGAATGCATGAATTGCACACTTGTGGAGACTGCATGCACACTGCTCACTGATGCTGACCTCCCACATTCTTACTGGTACAATGCTATTGAGTATGCCACTGGCACAACATAGTGCCAACATGCATGCTTGAAGATGATCTCACACTGGAAGAATCCTGGAGCAGTAACAAGCCCAATGTTGCCCTCATTTGCATCTTCAGTTGCAAAGCCTTCATCCACATTCCAGACAAGTACTGATGCAAACTTGATGTGAAGTCACTGATTTGCACCTTTATTGGCTACACATGCAATTGCCATGCCTACCACCTGGTCCACCACCCAAGTGGGTGCATCATTGAATTGCATGATGTGATCTTCAATGAAGGGGGCCCCACAAAATGCTATGAGTGGATCATCTTTGATCCTGATGTGGACAGCTCAGAGTCCCATGAGTGTGATACTCATGCCTGTGACCTGCCAGTTTCTCCTGTTGAAGCTCCCCCAACTGCAACCCCTATGACTGCAACCACTACCATGCCAAACACATTGCAACCCATGGTGCCCATGGCTCCTATGCCTACACCTGTGGTGACAAGTTGACCCTCATGTAGCAAATGCACACCTATTCACAACAATGGTGAATGCTACAATGTCTCATCATACACTGAAAAGTAAAAGGGTGCAAATGCGACCACTGACATGCAGCCACCTGCAGAAGATGCACCACCACTCGATAGCAGTGAACATGCACAAGCCACAATAATCACATCTGAAAGTGATCTGCTCACTTACAGAGAAGCAATGTCACACCCTGATGCAGCAGAATAGCTTGCAGCATGCAAAGGGGGACTGCAGGCCTTCCAATACATGGAAGTCTACACAGAAGTTGACTGGCCACACAATCACAAAATTGTCAGCAGCAAGTGGGTATTCCACATCAAAAGGGGACTGACTGGTGAAACCCAGGAGTACAAAGCACACCTAGTTGTGAAAGGCTTCACCCAAGTCGAAGGCATAGATTTCAATGAAACATTCACACCCATCATGAAATCCTCATCACTTTGCACAATCCTTGCCATTGCCACCAAACATGACCTTGAAGTTCACCAGATGGATGTAAAGGCAGCCTATCTTAACAGCATGCTTGACAAAGAAATCTATCTCAAGCCACCCACCAGATTCAAACCCTCAGCAGGTAATGTCTGGTGCCTTGGAAAATCCATTTACAGCATGTGCCAAGGTGGATGAGTCTGGTATGAGTGCATCAAGAAGGAATTTGAAGTGCTAGGTTATATGCACTCCAATGCCAACCACTCCATTTTTCTAAAGCACAATGCATCTGGCATGCTCATATGCATTGTTGTGATTTATGTTGATGATATTGTACTTGCATCACACAGTATTGACAAAATAGAAAACATGAAGGCAGTGCTTAAACATTCCTTCAACATGACTGACCTTGGTGAAATTGGCTGGATTCTGGGCATGCAGATCACATGGGATTGCCAATGCATGACCATTGTCCTCTCCCAGGAGAAATATATTGACAATGTTCTTCACAGATATGGTCACCATGACACATGTCACATGGTCACCCCATTGCTCCAAAATGAGCAACTTGCAAAGCTCAATGCTCCAGAGGCAACAGCAGATGTTCATGGGTACCAGAGTGCAGTGGGCACACTCATGTATGTGATGTTGGGGACATGACCCAACATAGCATACACCATTGGCATACTCAGCCAACATACCATGACACCAGGTGACATGCATTTCCACACTTTAAATCATGCCTTCCAGTATTTATGCACCACAGCACACCATATGCTCCTCTTTGATGGCAACTCCCCTGGCAAGTTAACAGGCTTTGTTGATGCTGATTGGGCAGCCAATGTCAATGACAGGTGATCCATCTCTGGATATGTCTTCATTCTCTCCAGTGGCATGATTAGCTGGAGCTCCAAAAAGCAAGCCTTGACAGTGCTCTCTAGCACAGAAGCCAAATACATCACAGGTGTGCATGCTGCAAAGAAGCTGTCTGGCTTCACACCCTCCTTTCTGAGCTTGGCAAAATCCACAACTCTCCTATGACACTCTGAATCAACAATCAGTCTGCCATTGCTATCACAAAAAACCCAGCCTTTCATGCATGTACCAAACACATCAATGTGTGGTATCATTTCTTGCATGGGAAGTATGCTGGTGGGGAACTGGAATTGGAGTATATATATTCTGATGGGTGAGCAGGTCACAGATGTGCTGACAAAGGGGT
This sequence comes from Albatrellus ellisii, assembly GCA_003314395.1. Lineage (NCBI taxonomy): Eukaryota > Fungi > Basidiomycota > Agaricomycetes > Russulales > Albatrellaceae > Albatrellus > Albatrellus ellisii. Next base: position 21,584 of record QLPN01021752.1, read on the forward strand.
TGGCATGCTGGAGTTCACAGTGATGTGTGACAGTGAACATGTGTGACTGCAAATGTGCAAACACATGACTGTGCAGTCACACCACATGGACCTCCCATGGGACTCAGGGATGATACAGATGGACCTGTTAGTTATAGAAATTTTCTCTCACATGTTTTCTTTTTCCCTCAGTCATCTATGAAGAGACTGAGAATATTATTTCTCTTCTTTCTACAGTCAGCCATGCTTGTTCCAAGCAACCTCCTTCAATAGTCAATATGTTTAGTACCACAAGTGATAACAGGGTTAGTGGTGATGTCAATAGAGCCTTTATTGCCACCATAAAGTAGAAGTGGGAAAGAGAAACTGAAACCTGTCTCCTGGAACAATGATCTCAGCCATGTCCCCTGTGCCATGGCTTGGGATAATGATATATATTCAGCTTCAGTTGATGAAAGAGACACCATGTATTGCTTTTGCAATGTCCAAGTGATGGCTCCTCCTCTGAGTAGGAAGATGTATGCACCAATTATCATCCCTGTCTGCCACCCAGTGCTAAGAGTGGCCTATTGGATGGTCTTAGGGAAGGTTTGCAATAACTATACCCCTGGTAACAAGGTAGTTGTTGTGTGCTTGGTAAGTGTAGTAAATGTTCCTGATGATGATGAAGAGTGGGATCAATGAGATAGTGATGAGGATGATACCACTGATGACTAATTGAGGATCCAGAGTGATGAGTTTAGGATATCTTAGCAATGCTTAGAGTGACTTAGAGATCTTAGACTTAGTTCTCAGAGAACAATGCAAGACAGTAGTGAGCTTAGGTCAAGCACAGTATAGGAGAATCCCTAGATTGCAAAGTTGACAAGACTGGGGTTTAAGACTGCCAGTCTTTCAACTACTTATACAAAAGCAGTCCTAAAGATAGTCCAAGTACTTAAAGTTCACAGATCAATGATGATTGCATGGCAATCAATGAGATCATGTGACTTGAGACATGTCCATAGTAAGCTAGGGAAAGTAGCCACAATTGGTGCAGCATGTTATGGTACAGTGGTGAAGGTGACAAGGGACTGGCTCAGATGGGAGTGTGGTCAGTGGGAGAGGGCATGAGAGTGATGTAGGTGGTGGTGAGACGAGTGAGAGTTACAGAATAGCCAATCATGATGATAAGAAGCATGGTCTCCATGATAGGAGACTGAAAAGAGTGAATAGAAGAGGAAGATATGAGTAGGGACTGGTGCAGACAGTGCACCCAGAAGAAGAAAGAGTAGATGTCCACTTGTATTAGAAACCTGCTACATGAGATCCTTAAATACAAAGTGAGTGTTATGAGGCACTTGCTTTGGCACCTTGTAATGGTTTTCATTTCTTATCTTCTTTTTCTTTTATCTTACTTACTATTAGAGCATAGTTCTACTACAGTGGTGAGCTTAGCTCCAACTCTATTAGTAAGGACTTCATCTCTTTTCCTTTATAGTACTACAGTATTTACATACTACACTGTGAGTTTTACTCCAAGTACTATAAAGCTTCTTCACCCTTTTCTTGTTGAAAGATGGGCAGTATCACAAATGGTAGATAGATTGTCTGGAGACAGATAGCCTTGTAGGCCAAGATGTAGTTAAAGCCAGAAGAGGACCATAGTCCAGATGTCATACATGACTAGAGAGATAGATGAGGCCTGTAAGATGGAAGAAGAGGTGTACCAGATAGTAGAGGGTACACAGAGAAAGAGAGAGCTGCATAGAGCAGGTATGTCAGAAGAGGGTTGAGAGAGGAGAAGAGATATTCACCTCAGCAACATGCAGAAGTGCTGAGGTGAGATGTATTGGAGATTACAGTGATGTTGATGAGCATCACATGCATGTAACACTGGAAAACAGCCATCAGCAACATCAGGTTAATACAGTGACACTAATGTGCCACATGTGACAATCATCCACAGTCACATCAATTACACATTTGCTTAGGCACTGGAATACAGGACTGGGTTTGGCCAACAAGGAGCAGGACTGATAGGACATATAGGCCAAGGTGCAGTATAGGCCTGCCAAAGTAACCCTGGAGTCACAAGTTGCAAAGCCAGCATTTAGTGTGATCAGTGCTTTTCCTTTTTCTCTCATCCTTTATAGTATGATACTCTATTGATTGTGTCCAGACTCTACCTCATTTCCAATTGTCCCTATGATTGACCCTGCATTGTGAATTTTCTGTTCTGTTTTGTTGTGCTCCAGTCTTGGAGCTAGACTTGTATTTAGATGGCTCATCATCCATCAGAAAGGAATAGATTTCCCCCACCTGCAATTTACCTCACCTCTCCCATCTGAGTCAGATTGCAAAAAAGTACATTCCACTCTTCCCTCTGCATGTCTCAAAGTCAAGGAAGTGTGTGTACCTCATAGGTTGCATTATTATTGCATTGCATTCTCCATTGTGCTGCATTGCATTCTCCATTGCATTGCATTGCATTGCATTGCATTGCATTATCACACTACTTGCTCTAAACTACTAACTCTCCTTCCCTTGGTGTCTAGGGGATCTTATGGCTTGCACTCTTCAGCATCTGTTGTGGTCATAATTGTAGATTCCTCTCACACATGCCTGCAGCACATATCAACATGCAACAGTGAACACACAATAGCATGAACAGCATGACTGCACCACATGATGTTCACACAGGTTATGGCAGGCAACAAAGATGAGACCAGATAAGCAGTAAGATAGAATAATCCTCACATAGGGGGAACAAGAGTAGCATGATACTGCAGCAGAGTAAGTAAGGCATGGACAGTAGAATAGTGCCACAGCATAAGAGAGAGATGTCAGTGTTGTAGGGCAACATCTTAGGGTAAAGGTACTAACCTGCAGCAGGGTAAGTAAGGCATGGGCAGTAGGATAGTGCCATGGTGTAAGAGAGAGATGCTGCAGGGAATTGGTAAGGGGAGCATAAGATGGGCAAAGTGTGAGACTCACTCAGTGTTGTAGGACAATGTCTGAGGAGATGTAGAGTAGGTAGCACATCTTATATAGTGGGGAAAGAAAGAGTTGGGGCAGAGTGTGTATGTAGGAGAACAAGGATGCCCATAAATGTAGAGGACATGCATTGTCCAGAGTATATGTGGTGTGGGGAACCCCACAGGGTTGTGGAGAAGTGAGGGTGTCATGATATAGTCATATGTATGTATGTAGTGAAGGTGAGGGAATGCCAAATGAAATGTGAATGAGCATACAAATATCTAACACAGGACTCAGGGATGATATGGACAGACCCTACTTACAGAAAATTTTCCTTCACATTGTTTTCTTTCCCCTCAGTCTTTTACAAAGAGACTGAGGTCAGTACTTACTCATATGTTATTCATGTTCTATGTTTTCTTCCTGTAGAATACAATTCTCTTCATTCTACAGTTGGCCACACCCTTTTCCAAGCAACCTCCTTCAATAAGATGATGATGAAGAAGTAAAGAAGATATAGTAAGAGCAAGATAGAGTTGAAGAGGTGCTCAAAACATAAAGAGAAAAAGAGATAAGGATATGTAAATATGTCCAGTATCATAAGATAGGTAAAAATCAACACTTTCTACCTTTTCTCTTCTGTCTGGTATGAAGTCCCACCAGTATTTACTCAATCTTCCCCTTTTTGTTGCTCTTTTTGGTCCTCTGCAATGGAGACTGTTCTTCTTCTTATTATTATCAGTTACCCCATTGTCATCCTCATTCTTATCATGGGGTACATCTTCACCTCAGCCATGCTACCTTCATCTCCCTCTGACCCTACTCCTGTCTGAGTGGGCCTTTTGTCACCTTAGCCACTGTGACCTCAACCTCATCTTTCTATATTTGAATACTGCAGAAGAGTACCAGGAAGCAGTGGAGGATGCTTACAACAAGTTTCTGTGCCCTGTCAATGAAGCCATCAAAAAGCTCACAACAATTAACCCCAACTGGGCTGATGTGCTCCATTTGCCACCAACCCTCAACACCAGAGTCTCTGAATTTGTAAGTGGCCCTTTGTCTCCAGAGTCACTGTCATGGCTGAAGAAGACTTCCTTCAGGCCACAAGCTCCCTCTCCATACCATTCAGGTCCAGTATGCATACATCTCACAGCAGCAGTAAATGGCCATGGTCATCAGTTATGGATGAGCCTGGGGGCTTGGAGCATGATAGCACTAGTACTAGCCCCAGTCTCAGGAGTGTCAGGCCACTATTATTTTCTCTATTTTTCTCTTCATTTTCCTCTATTTTCTTATGTCTCTATTGTCATAGATCTTACAATCACTCCTGATCTATCAAAGCAATTCCCATGGTCATACATTCCACTTCCTCATCTTTATTGGCCGATGACATGTATGTCATCCAATCTCCAATTGGCCCATTCTATCTTTAGTTATACTTCATTTTCTCACCCTTACTGTGCATGCTCACCAATCCTTCTCACACCTGCTGTGGAGTATCACCAATCACTCCCACAGTTACTGTGGAGCCTCAGTCAGCACTTATGCATCCTCTCTATTATTAGGTATGACATCATTACTGTACTTTCTCATTCTCTGGCCCTATACTGTACAGCACAGTCTGTGCATGCTTCAGGATACTATATATACATAGGACTCCTAGTGGTTTATTCTCCAGTTCTGATTATCTGGGATATCCACTAGGTACAGTACTCTCCTCCCCTCTTATTTACTATACACTAATATATCTGGGATATCTGCTAGTCAAAGTGTGATTGTCCTTTTTGTTGTTTTAGCTCTTCCTCAGTTGTTTGGCTTTGACATAGCGTCAGCCTCACAAGGAGGTCCAAAAGACTCAAAGGGCCACACAAAGGACACAAAGGGCCCCCAAAAAGACACAAAGGACCAAGTAAGTGACTCACACATATATGAGTGACACAACAATGTGACAGTATAAAGTATATTCTTGGCAATTATGAGTATTACTTAATCTTAATGACAATGTCCTGAAAGTATGTCTCACCACATGTTGACAGTGCTGTAGGTGTAACTGAAATGGAAATTAAAAGTGAGTTAGTGAGTGGTCAGTCAGTGGGACTTGCAAGTGTATGTGTACTGGCCACAGTTGGAGTAAACAACCTTGCTCTTCATTATTATCATTAGCAGAAGTTATGACCTAATGTGTTTATAAAAATGTGACTGTGACTGGGTTTCAAGTCTATTTGCCAAGAGCACTGACAGTGAAAACACAACAACAAACATATGAGTGGAACACCAATGTCATTGTGACTTGAGATGTAAAAGGGCTATCATCACTGTGTTCTTGTTGTATATGCCAGCAGTATGTGAAGGGACACAATGCACAATGCCATGATGGCTGAATGCTGTATGTAGTCTACAACAAGGCTGGGTCTATGGGGTTCTTCCAACACCTAAATGGGACAAACTCAGCAGCAAGTGCCTTGGCCATCTTCATCTCTGCTATGGTGCAATTGTGCATAACCCACACAAGCCATTGTAATGGCAATTTTATAGTCTTGACCATCACCTGCCTATATTTTCCACACATTCTGTGTTAATATCAGCCCAGGGATCTCAGGGGACAATGAGGGAAAAGAAGTGAACTGGCCAGGAATTGAACCCAGGACCTCCCACATACTAGAAGGGTGCTTGAACCAACTGAGCTACCAGTCCTTGTATAGGGCAAAGTGGGTTAACCATGAAGTGTTGCAAGATGGGCTTTGCTTGACTACCAACATTCTGGGTATGACAGATGCCACTACTGATTCTTGTGAGTTGCCAAAGTGTCAGGCAGCAGTGTTATACAATCATACCAGACAGTGTCAGTGCATACATCATTGGATGGTGAGAGAGCCTAGCAAGTGGATTGAGGAGCACCACAGTCTCTCCCAGCACTGCCCCCCATGTGCTGTGGATGATGATCTTGTGCCCTGGGAGACATTGTTGAGGTTGTCAGAGGATGGTTGAGTCTGGTGGGTGATGGTGGTGACTAATGGTGTAGGCATGTTGGCTGAGGAAGTAGGGATAGATTTGCTTGACCAAAGATGGCTTGCTTGTCCTAAAGGACCAGCTTCTGCAGAGACATGTTGTGCAACATAGCAACAGGGTTTCTTTTTGGTTCCATCATTATTTTGTTGAGGCAATTCCTGCACAATGTAAGACATAACAATACACAATGTGACTGCCCAACTGTGCATGGCCCATGGGGTGTGCCTCTGTCATGCCCAGAATGTGCAGAAAATATAGGCAGGCAATAGTTGAGACTATGAAAGTGCCATTGCAATGGCTTGTGTGGGTTCTGCACAATTGCACGATAGCAGAGATGAAGATGGCTGAGGCACTCACTGCCAAGTTTGTCCCATTTAGGTATCAGAAGCACCCCATAGACCCAGCCTCATCAGGGACTACATATGGTGTTCAGCCATCATGGCATTGTACATTGTGTCCCTTCACATACTGCTGGCATATACAACAAGAACATGGTGATGATAGCCCATTGGTAGATGTTCTGCCTTTGACAGAATAGATATCACAATGGAATGGTTGTTTTCAGCACCATCTGTCAGAGAATCTTGGCAAAAGACCTTTACATGTTGAGTCATGATGTTGTTGGTGTTCTGCTCATATGTTCATTGTTGTGTCTTCACCACAGTGCTCTTGCAACTAGACTTCAAATCCAGTCAAAGTCACATTTTATAAACATATGATAACTACCTACTATTTTGATCACTCTGCTACTATACAGTTCCAAGCCACAGGCAGTTTATCTAGCCTGTTTACAATAGCTCACCTTTTTTTCCCTCAGTCCTTGTGTTGTTTTCAAGACTTAGGTGAGATCTTTACACTTCTTTAACTTACTTACTGACTGGTATCAGTGTCTTTTGTCCTTGTTAGGTATTAAATAGAGTCCTTGTGTTGTTTTTGAGACTAAGTGTCTTTGTCCTTGTTCTTAGGACACTTTTTGGTGTTTCTTGTGCAGAAGAACTGTACATGCAGGCTATGGCAGGCAAGGACTAGATATAGTATTGGAAGGAGCAACATAAGTGTATCCCCTCCTGGGGAGAAGGCAGGCAGCATGACTGCAGCAAGTAATGTAGTGAACATGAATAAAGGTGACGCAACATGGTTTAAGTGTGCTGCAGGGAGATGATAAGAAGGTAGAACAGTGAGAAGTAGGTAGTACTCACTCAGACAATATGCAGGACGTCTGAAGAGCCTGTATGTAGGGTGCTCAACTTATATAGGAGTCATAGATAGAGTTGGAGTGGAGTGGAAGTGGAAGAATACAACAACTACCATACTGAGAAGGGATGCACATTGTCCTGGATAAGAGAGTGGGTGTTTGGATATGTGGGTGGAGGTACAAGTCTGAGGAGGAGAAAAGAAGTGGATGTGAAGTGTAATACATGTGCATAGTAAAGTATATAGTATGTGTGTGAGGAAGGAAGCCAAATGAAATTGTAGTAGTAGGCACAGATATTCAACAAGAACACCTGTTTATATAACCTTGTTATTGCAAAAGGTTATTGGCCCTGCCCCTGCTTAAAAACACAACAGGATCTGTCATATTTGCCAACACCACTACCTCAAAAATGTCATCTCCACACTCCAATACCCCCCAGTGACTCCCTTCCCTCATCTGTCCCCAAACTCAACCCTACTGGCTCCAATTGGACCATCTTCTCAATATGTTTTGAAGAAGCTTTATCTGTGCATGACTGTTGGGGCCATTTTGACAGCTCCACCCCAGAGCCCACTGTCAGTTCTTCCCCTACCCCTGATGAAACTGCAGCTCTTGTCACATGGGAAAGGGAGGAGAGGGCTGCCTGTTACATTTTGAGTAAAAAGCTTCCTGACTTGGTGGTTGTCTGTGTATGAAAGCTTGACATAGTTGCAGACAAGTGGAAGGCAGTCTCAGAAGAGTACACATGGAAGGGGTTGTTCACCTGTACTGAACTGTGGAATTCTTTCATGTTGTCTTGCTGTCCACTCAGTGCTGTTGTCTGGCATTTCATAATTGACCTCAGAACAAAGCATGAAGAGCTTGTCTCTTGTGGTGTTGACATCTGTGATTCAGACTATTGCACAACAATCCTGAATGCAATTCCAAAGTGGTTGAAATGTTTTGCATCAGGAGTTCATGCTTCCATTGTTGCACAGAATCCCTCATATGAAATGGAGCCTGAGACTTTGGCCCACCTCATTGGTGAAGAATATGAACATTCTGTCAGTGACAACATTGGCCCACAAGAAACCTACCAGTGCCATGACAGAAGAGACAACAGTGATGTTGCCCTAGCATCTACCCAGGCTATGACTCAAAGGCCATGCACCCCTGGTGTGTGCTGGTCCTGCAGAAAAGCTGGGCAGATGTGTTCTCAATGCCCAAAGTTGTGAAGGCCACCTGCCACAAAGAGTCAGCAAGCAGACATGGCTCAAACCAGTGGAACAGCTGACTCAGCTGAACAAGATGACAATGAAGGAGACAGCATCTGGGCCATCACTGAGGCAGATGAAAATTTTGGTCTAGAAGATGAGATCAATGTTAGTATGGGTGCCTCTCTCATTGAGGACCCAACCAGCAATGAGTTTGATGACTTCCTGGCCTAGTCAACATGTCTGATGACAGTGACAATAAAGAGGCTACAGGAAAAGAAGAGGTTCATGTCAAGGCCTCTGAAGACAATGAAGCCACTTACTGTTGGCTCAATGAAGTGTTCCATATGCCATGTAAAGTTGATGTGGTACAGTTGCATACTTGTGAGGCCAATATTATGTTGAAGCCGAACAACTGAAGAAAAGCTAAAACAAATAAAAGGACAATTGTGCTTCAACTAGTGGATATCCCAGATGTATAATCAGCTAAGAAAGACAAGGAAAGAACTAGAAAGTACTGCACCTAGTGGATATCCCAGATGATCAGAACTGGGGATAAAATGCTAAGTGGACTACACTATATATACTACCCAAAAGAGTGCACAGACCATGCTGTACAGTATAGGGCCAGAGAATGAGAAAGTACAGTAATGATGTCATATATAATAATAGAGAGGATGCGTAAGTGCTGACTGAGGCTCCACAGTAACTGTGGGAATGATTGGTGATATTCTGCAGCAGGTGTGAGAAGGATTGGTGAGCATATGCAGTAAGGGTGAGAAAATGAAGTATAACTAAAGATAGAACAGGCTGATTGGAGATCAGATGACATACACATCATCAGCTGATAATAGAATGCATGGCCATGGGAATTGCTTTGATAGATCAGGAGCAATTGTAAGATCTATGATGATAGAGACATAAGAAAATGGAGAAAAATGAAGAGAAAAATAGGGAAAATAATAGCAGCTTGACAATACTGGTGATGCAGCTGGGACTGAGGTGGCCAGAGCCATTGTCACAGAAGTCACCTTGTTGGTTGAAGAGTTGTGCAATGCAGAGCAAGGTGTTGCTGCTGCTGTCAATGGGGCTGGAATGATTGCTGGTACCAGTGTTGAGCTGTATGACTCTGGTTCAACCTGTCACATTTCACCATACTGTGAAGATTCCACTAATTTTAAAGATTTACCTGCTTGCCTGTTTAAGACAGCCAACAACCAGCATTTCAATGCTATTGGCTGTGGTGACTTGATGGTGGAAGTCTCAAATGGCACCATGGCCACTTGAATGACCCTGTGTGGTGCCCTCTATGCACCTGCTGTCAGATATACCCTTATCTCTGTTGGGAAGCTAGATCAAGCTGGTTATCAAGCCATCTTCACTGAAGGGCAACTAGTGCTCACCAATCCTGATGGTATTCAAATCAGAGCCATTCCATGCTTGGAAAGAGGCCCATATCATGTTGCTCAATTCTTGTTGAAGGGTTTTCCATCTGTGCATGACACTGATGATGTTTCTGCCATTGAGAAAATGACTCATTCAGAGCTTCATTGCCATATGGGTCATATCTCACCTACCATTGCAAAGTTGTTAATTACAAAGGGTCTAGTCACCAGTATTGCCTTAAAGGACTCACCAGAGCACACAACCATGTATAGTGGAGAGGTGCACAGCAATGTGTGGGGACTGTCACCTGTTGCTACCCTTGATGGTTGTCACTTCTACATGTCCTTCATGGATGATTACAGTCATGAGACTGTGTTGTACTTGCTCAAACAAAAGAGTGAAGTCTTTTTGGCTTACTGGCAGTATGAGGCTTGGTGCAAGACCCAGTGTGGTGTAACAAACATTAAAGTTCTTCACTTGGACTGTGGTGGTGAATACATGTCACATAAATTCATCAATCACCTACAGGCCACCAGTACAGTCCAGATGCTCACTATACATGATGCACCACAGCAGAATGGCATGGCTGAGTGCAAAAACTGGATACCTGTTGAACATGTCTGTGATTTGCTGCATGCAAGCACTTTACCATGATTCCTGTTGGGAGAGGCAATCCATCACATCAGCTGGCTCATGAATTGTACCTCCACATGTGCCCTTGTTGACAAAATGCCTTACAAAGTTGCTACTGGGCACAAACCCAACTTGTCTGCTGTCTGGGAATGGGGTTTGCCAGTCTGGGTTCATGATGCCTCTGGATCCAAGCTGGATCCTAGAGCACAGGAGGGCTGATAGATCAGTCTTGATGAGTCCTCCAAAGGAGCTTGTGTGTTCTGGCCTGCATGCCAGACAGTCATGGTGGAGTGGAACATGTATTATGTGTGCCCTGTATTGTCCTTGCATCCAAATGGTGAAGAGTTAGTCTCTGAACCTGATTTTGATGATGGGGGATCACCATCAGCAATTGCCCCAGTTTCCCAGCCAGCTGTCACTCCTGCACCTGTGCCTGCTCCAGTTGTTCCACCCCTGGAGCCTCTGAAAATGCTTGACACACCTAAGGTAACTGCAGTGCCTCCTGCACAGATAGCTGCAATTTCCAATCATCTGTGCCATCAATGTGTATCCTCCCAGGCTGTTCATGACATCCTTGAAGGCCATGGAGATGGCTATGTGATTCCTGGCACCCTGCCACAGGACATGCAGCATCTCTGGACACATTGGCATGAGGGGGAGCATCAGGGTGAAGATGAACATGACTCTGCCAAGGCTGTAGCTGCATTTGCAGTTCAGGGTGGTGAGGATGGTCTATTTGAGTATGCACTTGCCACAGAAATCAGTGAAGCTGAAGCACTTGAGCCAAGAACACTCACTGAGGCCAAGAAACACATCAATTGGCCCTTGTGGGAGAAGGCAATTTTGGAGGAACTCAACACCCTCCATGCAGCCAGAACTTGGGTATTCAAGAGTGCACCATTGAATGCAAATATTATTAGCTCAAAGTGGGTCTTCAAGGCTAAGAAGGACACTGTAGGCAATGTTGTGTGATACAAAGCTAGGTTAGTAGTGCAGGGCTTCAGCCAAGTACCTGAGGTCAACTATTTTGACATGTACACACCTGTCATGAAGCTACAGTCTGTTTGTGTTGTCCTTGCCATTGCAAACTGCCTGGACATGGAACTCCACCAGGTTGACATCAAGGGTGCATATCTGAATGGCAATCTTACTGATGAAGAGATTGTCTATATGCACCCACCACCAGGTTATGCTCCTGCAGGCCTGGGAAATCATGTCCTGCACCTGAAACACACACTGTATGGACTCAAACAGTCAGGATGTAGGTGGTACCAGAAACTTACCTCTATCTTCATTGACTTGATGGGTTTCCACTGGTGCAACATCAACCAGGCTGTGTTCTTCAAGCAAGAGGGTGCTGACCTTATGGTCATCATCATCCACATCAACAACTGCACCATCACCACAACTTCATTGCATCCCATTGACACATTGAAGGTTGGCTTCTGCACACATATCAAGGTAATGGACCTAGGAGAGCTGCATTGGCTTCTTGGAATCAAAGTCAAGTGAGATTGCACTCACTGTCTTTTGCATCTGTCCCAGTGCTCCTATATCACCACTGTCCTCCATCATTTCAATCTTGAAGATGCCTGCACAGTTTTGATCCCAATGGACATGTAGGACCATTATTCCAGTGCCCAATCACTGCAAATGACTGCTGAAATCACTGACTTGTGGGATGTGCCATACCATGAAGGGGTCAGGTCACTGATGTACCTTGCACTTGCCACATGCCTGGACATCTTGTTTGCTATGACCATTGTATCATGCTTCAACACAAACCCAGATTGTGTGCACACAGGTATAGGCAACTGAGGACAAACAATATGATTGGAGAACAGAGCCCTAAAGGGGAAGATGCTGTGAACATAGCTGCAGCAGCAAGAGTAGATGTGGACACAGTAGGTGCCACATGCAGTAAGGGATAGAGAGCTGCAGCAGGGGAGTGTGAGAGTTGAGAATAGGATGGAGTAGTGGGGAACCTACTCAGACACAGTGGTAAGATGTCTGAGAAAGTCATATAGTAGTATGCCAATCTTACATAGTGATTGTGGGTAGTGTTGGAGTGGAGTATGTGTGAGGTGAATACAACAACCACCATATAGGGGAGGGATGTGCATTGTCCCAGAGAAAGGAGTGGTGTGTGAGTGTGTGGAAGTATGTGTGGGTAGTCCACAGAGTTGCAGTAAGTATGATGTGTATGAACATGTAAAGTATGTGTGGAATGAGCAGTAATGAGTGGGGAAAGAAGCTGAACAAAAATAGTATAGTATGCTCACAGATGTCTAACAGGTTATGTGCACTGGGAGGCTGTGAAGAGGGTGATGAGTGTTTAAGGAGGTTACTTGGAAATAGCACACCAACTGTAGAAGTAAGAGAATAATATTCTCAGTCTCTTTGTAGAAGACTGACTGTAGCAATTATAGTACTGTACCTGTAGAAAGAAGAGAATGATATTCTACAGGAAGAAATAGTGAGAAAACATAAAACATGAATGCCATAGAAAGTAGGTACTGACCTCAGTCTCTTCATAGAAGACTGAGGGAAAAGAAAAGATGTGAGAGAAAATTTCTGTAACTAATGGGTCTGTCTGTATCATCCCTGAGTCCTGTGAGAGGTCCATGTGGCACAGCCATGCAGTCATGCATTTGTGCATTTGCAGTTGCACACAGTCATGTGCAGTCACATGCAATGACATGCAGTCATGTGCATTTGCTGTCACATGTTGCTGTAAACTCCAACATGCCCACTTGGCTAGTGCACCAGTGGATGCCCATGCCAGAGCAGAACTGCTCATGCTTCTGCTGTGCCAACCCCTTCATCAGCACATCTGTGACCTGCTCACCCATCAGAATATACTCCAATTCCAGTTCCCCACCAGCATACTTCTTGTGTAAGAAATGATACCACACATCAATGTGTTTGGTATGTGTGTGAAAGGCTGGATTCTTTGTGATAGCAATGGCAGACTGATTGTCAATTTGGAGCATTATAGGAGAGTTGTGGAGTTCACCAAACTCAGAAAGGAGGGTGTGAAGCCAGACAGCTTCTTTTGCAGCATGCATGCCTGCAACATATTTGGCTTCTGTGCTGTGCTAGAGAGTGCCATTGAGGCTTGCTTTTTGGAGCACCAGCTAATCACACCACTGGAGAGAATGAAGACATATCCAGAGATGGATTGCCTGTAATTTACATTGGCTGCCCAATCAGTGTTGACAAATCCTGTTAACTCACCAGGGGAGTTACCGTTGAAGAGGAGCATATGATTGCCATGGTGCATAGATACCAGAAGGCATGATTTAAAGCACAGAAATGCACATCACCTGGTGTCACAGTATGTTGGCTGAGTATGCCAATGGTGTATGCTAAGTCATGTTGCATCCCTAACATCACATACATGAGTGCGCCCACTGTGCTCTGGTACCCATGAACATCTGCTGTCACCTCTGGGGCATTGAGTTTCATGAGTTGCTCATTTTGGAGTGATGGGGTGACCATGGGGCACATGTCATGGTGACCATATCTGTGAAGAACATCATTGATGTATTTCTCCTGGGAGAGGATGATGGTTTTGTGTTGGTGATTGTCAGGCTTTGTTTATGGAGCATTTACTCTTTTCTTTATTTTTACCTTTCTTTTAGTTTCTTTTTAAATTATAGTAGATTAGATCATCTTCCTTTCAGTTTATCTGATCTTATCATATCTTTATCTACTTACTGTCACTTTGTGCTCTGGATGTGCCCATGCTGTGTATGATGTCATACTTACTGTGGGTATTTACTGTAGCACCTGCCCTAGAGTACTGTGCTGGTCTGTGCACACTTTACCTTAGTATATAGGTAGCTGTAGTATAGCAAATATACTCCAGCTTGTTATGGCTGGCAAATCCTATTCTTTGGAGTGATCCTTAGTTTAGTGCACGCCAGTCTCCCTTATGGGATATGTAGGACTGCCGTCTTACAGTGATCCTGTGTGACCTGCATGCCAAGAATCCAGCCAATTTCACCTAGGTCAGTCATGTCAAAGGAATGTTTAAGTGCTGTCTTCACATTTTCTATTTCATCAATGCTGTGTGAAGCAAGTACAATATCATCAATGTAAATCATGACAATGCATACGAGCTTGCCAGATGTGTTATGTTTTAGAAAAACGGAGTGGTTGGCATTGGAGCATATATAACCAAGTGCTTTGAATTCCTTTTTGATGTGCTCATACCAGACACATCCACCTTGGCATGTGCTGTAAATGGATTTTCCAAGGTGCCAGACCTTACCCACTGAGGGTTTGAATCTGGTGGGTGGCTCAAGATAGATTTCTTCTTCAAGCACACTGTTGAGGTAGGCTGCCTTTATGTCCATCTGGTGAACTTTGAAGTCATGTTTGGCAGCGATGGCAAGAATTGTGTGAAGTGATGAGAACTTCATGACAGGTGCAAATGTTTTGTCGAAATCTATGCCTTTGATTTGGGTGAAGCCTTTTGTGACTAGGTGTGCTTTGTACTTCTGGATTTCACCAGTTGGTCCCCTTTTGATGCAAAATACCCACTTGCTGCCAACAATTTTGCAATCGCGTGGTTGGTTGACTTCTGCATAGACTTCCATATGTTGGAAGGTCTGCAGTTCCTCTTCACATGCTGTGAGCCATTCTGCTGCATCAGGGCATGACATTGCTTCTTCATAAGTGAGTGGATCACTTTCAGATGCAATTGTTGTGGCTTGCACATGTTCACTACTGTTGAGTGGTGGTGCATCTTCTGCAGGTGGCTGCATGTCAGCAGTCACATTTGCACCCTTTTGCTTTCGAGTGTATGATGAGACATTGTAGTGTTCATCATTGTCATGAATAGATGCATGTTTGCTGTGTGAGGGTCAACTTGACATTGCAGGCATAGGCATAGGAGTCATGGGTGCCATAGATTGTGTGTTGGGCATGGAAGTGGTCACTATCGTAGGGGTCACATTTGGGGGAGCTTTGGTGGAAATTGGTGAGTTGCTGGTATGAGTATTGCACTCATGGGACTCTGGGTCATCTACATCAGGATCAAAGATGATCTGCTCATAGTGTTTGGTGGGGCCCCCTTCATCAAAGATCACATTATGCAATTCAATGATGTGCCCACTTGAGCAGTGGACCAGGTGGTAGGTGTGGCAATTTTGCATGTAGCCAATGAAGGTGCAAAGCAGTGACTTTGCGTCAAGTTTGTGTCGGTACTTGTCTGGAATATGGATGAAGGCTTTGCAACCAAAGGTGTGAATGAGGGTGATGTTAGGCTTGTTACCACTCCAGGATTCTTCAGGTGTGAGATTGTCTTCAAGCACATGTGTTGGCACTATGTTGTGCAAGTAAGTGGCATACTTGATAGTGTCGTACCAGTAAGAATGTGGGAGGTTGGTGTTGGTGAGCAGTGTGCATGTGGTCTCCACAAGTGTGTGATTCATGTGTTCAGCAATGCCATTATGTTGCAGTGTGTCAGCAGTCATCATTTCATGTTTAATGCCACATGCCTGTAGGAACTTCTGCATGTGCTTGCCTGTATATTCACCTCCACCATTGGAATGGAGTGCTTTCAGTTTTGTGCTGGTCTCAACTTCAGCATGTGTGATGAAATCAGTGAGACATTCATGCAGATCACTTTTGTGTTTGAGACCATGGATGAAGACCTTGCATGACTTGTCATCAATAAAGGTTGCAAAGTGGTCATATCCTTCATGGGAGCGCATTTGCATGGGTCCACACAGATTGGAAAAAATGTGGCCAAGCATTGTGTCAGCATGCATTTGTGTCAATTTCACGATGTTGTGTCATGCATGTTTGCCCTTGATGCAAAGCTCACATATCCTGAGAGCATCACAGGTCGTGTTGCCAGTGATGGCCATGCCCTTGACCATACCATTGTGGACCATGCACAAGATGGAGTCTACACTGATGTGACCTAGGTGGTGATGCCAGGTCTGTATATTGGCAGTAGCCATTTTTGTGTGTGCAATGAAGGTGGAGGGATCATCAGAGATATCAATGCCTTCAGACAGGAATGATGTGATATGCACAATTTGCATGGTATTGGGAGCATGTGTGTGCATGTTGAAGATGTAGAGGTCATCCTCAAGGTGGCCAACACATGTTAGTGTGTTATCCTTGTTGATGATTTCACATATATCCCCATTGAATTGGATGTGTGCACCATGTTTTGTGAGTGCAGAGACTGATAGGAGATTACCATGGAGCTTGGGGACATGGAGTATGTCCTGCAGGATAGTCTGGTTCCATTTCTTGTTGGCATGCATCTTCATGTGGATGTTGCTGGCACCCTCAGCTAGAATGTAGCTGTTATTGCCTAGCCAGACTTTGTGTGGCATAGCAAATGGATGGTAGAGATAGAACCAGTCACAGTTGGAGCTCATGTGGTGACTGGCACCTGAGTCAATGAGCTAGTGAGCTGTGAGGTCGTCACATTGCATGAGTTTTTCAGTGACTTTGAAGAGATTGAATGACTTGTCATCATTATCATCTTCATTGCATGTTTGAGCGTGTAGCACTGTGCTGTTGGTGGCAACATGTGCCATTGCAGTGCCCTTTGCAGCTTTGAGCTTGCAACAATCCTTGACTTTATGGCTGTGGATTTTGCAGTGCATGCAAAACCCTTTTGCCTTGCACTTTGCCTGTCACTCCTCATCCAACATTGTGGGTCCTTTGCCTTTGCCTTTGCTTTTGCATTTGAAGTGAGCTGTGAATGCACCCATGGAATCCATGGTGTGAGTTCAGCATTGCTCCTCAAGCATGACTTGTGAGCAAACATTCTCGATGTCAAGATCAGTCACTTTCATGGTGGTGAGGATCATTTTGAGCATGTTGTAGGATGGAGGAAGTGAGATGATGATGGCAATGGCAATGAGTTTTTCATCGAGTTGCTGCCCAAGCAAGGAGAGAGAGTGTGCAGTGCACACCATTGTGTTTATTTGTGGTTAACCCATTCATTGTAGTCAGACAATGTAGTTGCCAGAGCCTTATCAGAGCCACTGATGATAGGCCAGAGTCCATGCACTTGGAGAACCATTTTGATGCAAAATTTCCAGAAGGTGAAGTTTCTGTGAGAAAAGGTACATCATAAAGCTTGCTCAAGGCTTTTGCATTTGAGCTTGTCATGGCACCTGCCATTGTGGTGGCACTTCCAGTCGCTGGTGCAGGAGTCTTGCTTGTCGAGGCTGCTGCTGATATAGTGTATCAAGTGTGGGGTGTGAGTTTGTCTTGAAGATGGTGCTTGCTCAGTTTTGATAGACCTCAGGTCTCATAATCTGTTTAAGGAGGTTACTTGGAAAGAGCACACTGACTGTAGAAAGAAGAGAATAATATTCTACAGGAAGAAATAGTGAGAAAACATAAAACATGAATGCCGTAGAAAGTAGGCACTGACCTCAGTCTCTTCATAGAAGACTGAGGGAAAAGAAAAGATGCAAGAGAAATTTTCTGTAACTAATGGGTCCATCCATATTGTCCCTGAGTCCTGTGAGAGGTCCATGTGGCACAGCCAT
This sequence comes from Albatrellus ellisii, assembly GCA_003314395.1. Lineage (NCBI taxonomy): Eukaryota > Fungi > Basidiomycota > Agaricomycetes > Russulales > Albatrellaceae > Albatrellus > Albatrellus ellisii. The sequence continues at coordinate 39,469 of QLPN01021752.1, forward strand.
GCAGTTGCACATTTGCATGTTCACAGTCATGTGTGTTTGCTGTCGCATGTTGCTGTAAACTCCAACAATGAGGTCCCTGAAGGGCACCAAGGAGTTATGGTTGACTTACAGTGTTTTAAAGGGTGGTGAGTGTCTTTTGGGCTACACTGATGCTGATTGCAGCATGGCTGAAGACCACTGTGCCATCTCAGGCTATGCATTTCTCATTGATGGCAGCACAGTGTCATGGAGCTCCAAAAGCAGGAGGTTGTGTCATTGTTGACAACTGAGAGTGACTACATCACTGCAGCACATGGTGCAAAAGAGGACCTGTGGATCAAATTGCTCATTAGCCAAATTTCCACACTGTTCACTCACCCAATCAATATCCTCTGTGACAATCAGTTGGCAATTGCCCTATCACAGGACCATCAGTATCACATGCACTCAAGGCACATCAACATACATTACCACTTCCTCCATTGGGTTGTCAAAAACAGCAGCCTTTGCCTCATCTACTGCCCAACTGGTGAGATGGTTGCTGATGCTTTAATGAAAGTGCTCCCTTCCCCTAAGGTCAAGCATTTCACAATTAGGTTTGGCCTCCATGCTGTTTGAGGGAGCATTGTTGATGCCAGTTGTTGGTGTTCCCAGTGCCCTATACCTTTTTCTTTTTGCTCACTTGATTTTTGAATTGTCCAGTCCATTTTTTCCCTTTTTATTCTTTCTGCTACTTTTCTCCCACATTATGCAGTGCTGTACACATGCTGTTTGAGGGGGAGTGTTGAAATCACAAACTGACACATGTACAGCTTACTATTTCCATTTTAGGCAACTCAGCAGGACCCAGCATGCATGCAAACTTTTGTCTCCTCTCCACAGAAAACATATGATAACTACCTACTATTTCAATCAATCCACTACTATACAGTTCCAAGCCACAGGCAGTTTATCTAGCCTGTATACCAGCAGGTTGTTCCTTGACCAATGATTGAGCTGTGATTGAGCCCAATGCCCATGATATTGAGTGATGTTGGAGGAGGATAAGGAACAAGTTGAGTGTTGCTTAAAAAGCCTGGTGGCACTTCAAACTCAGTGACAGCTGATTCTGGTGCAAACTTGCAACTGAGTGTGCCCTTGACTGTTGATGACACTGTCAGACTGAGGTTATTGTCATAGGTGATCATTTTGTTGAGACTGATGGCTGCATCATCTGCAAACATCAGCAAAATGGCTTCTATGAAGATGGCAGGGTGCATGTGAATGTCCACATGGTCAAAGAACAATGGACCAGCATGATCAAAGCAAAACACACACATGTACTGAAAAGACAAGGTGACACTGTCAACAAATGGCTGATTAGGCTGTTTGTGAAGAAGTTGCTGTCTTGCATATATCCCAAGTTGGATAGTGGTATCAAAAGTCTTTACTGCAAACACAGGTTCAGGCAGGCAATGACAAATGAGTTGTATATGATAATGCATATGCAGATGATCCCCAAAGGGGAGAGGACAGCAGACATGGCTGCAGTGATAGATGATGTGCATGGACAATAAGCATATGCCACAGCATAGAGAGTAGAGCTGCAGGGGAGTGTGTAAGAGAAAGATGAACTGGAAGTGTAGGGATACTTACTCAGACAAGTGGGAGAAATATCTAAGGAGTTGTAGCATACAAGGGCCATCTTAAGTATGGTCTGCAGGTAAGGTTAAAGTGGAGTGTGTAAGTGTGAAGAACAATGATGACTATAGGAGGAATAGGGACATGCATCATAAGGACACAGCCAGTGGGGCCCATGTTGGGGAGAAGAGTGTTCATTGTGTAATGCATACATGTGTGGTAAGGTAAGAAGGAAAAGCTGAATGAAAATAACAGTATATTCAACATTCACAGGGGACTTGATTTGTTGGTTGGCTTCAGGTCCAGCATGTTCCTGATGCTCCTGTAAGTCAGGTTCTCTTTTACCATGTCCATGTCTTGAAATGGGCTTAGTGACTTTCCAATCCCAATGATACAGAAGTCAGGTTTGGTCATTAGACCTGGTGTGGGTGTTTTGAGCCCAATCAACTGGTGCTTGATGTGTGTATTGCTGGTATTCACTGCCACTCTATTTGCTGATAGATGAAAGTGGTGGGCAATATTGTCCATGACCTTCATGAAGCTGTTGTAGCAGGAATTGTTCCAAGGTATTCCCACTCATTGTCCTTCCTTCCACAACCCTGAAACTAGTCTGGACTGAAGGTATAACTTGATGCACCAGTGCAGCTCTTTTTCATACTTCACCAGAGGCTCTTGGCTGACATCTCATTGGTGAGATGGTGCTGCTGTTGATGGTGATGGAGGATTGGGGTACTGCTTTCACAGTCAATGTGCAAGGAACATCTTGAGTGGCAGGTGCTTGTCATCATCACTAGTCCAATCAGTGGCCTCTTGATTCTTGTCTGCATCTCCATGACAACTTGAATTTACCCATAATCTCATCAGCTCTTTCCTGAGTTGAGTCTTTAGATTCTTTCCATAGGTATCATTGGGATCAGATATCTGAGGCTTGACATGCTGAAAGCCACTCATGCTCTCATGATATGGGGTCACCTTGTTTTCAGGCTGGCTCTTCTTCAGAGTTGTGATGTCTGCCCATGGCTTATGTGCCATCAATGACTCTGGCTGTGAGGTGAATCCTGAGGAATGCCAGCTTAGTATGCACCCATGCATGTATCTACCAGGGTTCACCAATTTTGATTCACTTCCCTCTCAAGATTGGGAGCCTGCCATAGCCATTGGAGATGGTTCAGGGAGGATGAGAGACAGTGGGGAACAGTGGGGGGGAGGTGGAGGAGGCTGGGCCATAGGATGAATGCTTGAGCCTGCCTAGTAAATGTGAACTTTGGGCAGAGAGAGACTTAGTTGTTCCAACAAAATAATGTCAGATGGTGTGCTGGAATTGTGGTGGATCAGATATTGATGGTTGAGTCAAGCACACATACAGCTTTAATGAGCATGCAGTATGGTGTATCAAAATAGACCAGTATTGATGTGGGTGATCCTGGTCTGGTCCAGGGTGAACAAGGGTATGTGTTGAATGTGGTGACACACATCCCAGTGATAAAAACACAAAGTTCATAGATGTGATGCCTTCACTCTATCTGTATTGAGGACCCATCAAATTTGTTTATTGTGTGCCATAACATAACATAACAATCATACTGGGGCATTGATAATTTTGACCATGCTGTGAAGAAGTAAAAGGGGCTTGAATAGTAATTTCTGAGTGAGATAGACAAAGTACACCCAGGTGCTGAAGGCTGACTGGCATGACAACTTAAATGTCACTGGAAACTGATCATGATGATGGTGCAGACATAGCTTAGCAGTATTCAGCAAGGGAAGTGATAGTAATCATTATTGTTGCATATGCATTGTATATATTATATAATCTATGGCTGATACTAAGAATTGCCCATTACAGATGGAATGAATTTTCTTACATGATTACACAATATGATTACACAATATGATTACATAATATATTATATAATATATTACATCATATAATTACATTTGTGAAACATGCTTACATAATCCACAAATAACTATACATGTCTTGGGGATGCCAATGAGCTGGTGCCATCAGGGTTGAGGTTCCTCACTAGTCTCTACAATGACATGTGTGTCCTCAGTATCCCAAGTAGTTATTGATGTGCAAAGTTCAGCACAGCAGTCATACATACGCCATGTCACTCCACTCAAGGAGGACAAAAGGGTGATGGTGGGTAGAGTGAGGGCAACAGCCAAAGTAGAAAGAGAAGCAGTATCATGATTGTGAAGTAAGAGTAATAAGTGAATGTAAGCCAATCCATGACAAGGGAGAAGGTAGAAAACTGACTGCTAGATAATGTCCCAAGACAGTCCTTAAGTACCTAAGTAAGATGTGCACAGACCATGATGACTAAGTAAGTATAGGGTGTGGGTGTCAGATGCAAAGGACATATTCCAACAGTAATACAGTCTGTTAGAATTCTCCATGGTATTTCATTCAGCTCCTCTCCACTTACACACTTATACATCTCTATTATGTCCTTTCTGATGCACATTCTACTTACTTACCTCACTACAATCACATTCTTACACCACACTCAACAAACCCACATTTACACTCCACCTGAACTTAGTTTAGTGCACACTACTTATACTTACACCCCCACTTTGTATCACTCTATGGCATTCTACAATATGTCATACCACATCTCCCTACTCTGCAGCTTAGCCCACACCACTCTCTCCCATGCCCCAACCACCTTCAATACAATCTGTTTCCTCTTCTCCCTTATTGGCTCATACCTGCACAAACACAGTCCTCTCACATGTCCATCTTCTCATTGAAGAATGGAATACAATGGTCCTGGAACCCCAGATATGACCACAAGTCATCCATTGACATATTTGCATACTCCTTGACACCCCCATTTGGGAGGCATCCTGGGATATTTGGGTTGAGCCCATGCAGATGCTGCTGCATCTACATGGTGAGCTCATTCACATGAGATTTGGTGGCCAAGCTAGATCTTGCCAACAAAAATTGTTTCCCTGAGCTTGGCAATTGACTTTTGCTCTTGATTGACCATCTTGCATGCATTGTTGAAGTGGCATGCATCTAGAAATGAAATCACAGTCCTGCACAAAACATATATATTCAGGACATGGTGGGTACAGAGCAGGCAAAAGCCCAAGAAGCAAAAGAGTGCACAAAAGGACAGCTGAATAGATGTTAATAAGGAGTGATACACTATCCATGATGTGGGAGAGGGTATGATAACTGACTGACTATCAATGTCCCTTTACATGTGCCTATATACTATAATGTGTGGTGCACAGACCATGCTGATGTAAGGTAAGTGTGGGGAGTGGGTGCTGGTGCAAAGTGTTGACATTTTTTGTGCATACAATACTTTCATTCAGCTTCTCTCATACACACACACTTGCATCTACTATTTACATACACAACACATACTTCTGTACTTCTTCTCCATCACCTCAGACTCACCCACTCCACACACACTCCAAGCATCCACTTACTTCTCCAGGACAACATGCATCCCTCCTTCTTATGGTAGTCACTGTGTTCCTTACTTATACACCACTCTAAACTCTACTCACCATTACCATATAAGATGGACTATCATACTACAATTACTCAGATGTCTTTCATCCTGTCTGACTGTCTCTATCTTACCTGGTGTTGCCCTCCTGCATTCACCTTCACTTACCATGCTGCAGGTCATGTGGCCAGCATTGCTCTCCCTATTGGGAGTCTCTTATCTCCTGTCACTCATATATATCATTGTTGCTGCTGCCTGCCATAATCTGCATGTACATGAAGAGCATCACATGTCAACAGAGAGTCAGCATGTCAAGTAGTTAAACATGGGTCAAGGATAATGGAGATGCAAATGGTGTTTGTTGACAGAGACAACTAGCATTGCTTTGCATCTTAAGTACATCTCTATTCCAACCTGATGTATGATTGGCCTACTGTGTGCAGCTACATTAGCCAATTTTGATTGCCATGATGCTATGAGGCACTTGCTTTGACACCTCATAACAGTTTCTTTTTTCTTTTTATCCTACTTACCATTAGAGCATAGTTTTACTACAGCTGTGAGCCTAGCTCCACTCTATTAGTAAAAACTCTTTCTCTTTTCCCTTATAGTACTATAGCATTTACATACTAAATTGTGAGTTTTACTCCAAGTACTATAAGGTGTCTCACTCTGTTTTTTGATCTTTCTTTAATTATTTACATTTACTTGCTAAGGACTATCACTATACAATTAGCAAGGACTTTTCCCATGTTGTCTCTGTTTATCTTTGTTTACCTCCCATTTTACTCATGCTTGTGGCTAATTACTTAGTTTACTACAGACACATCTTTAGTGTCAGACTCCTATTGCTGACCTTATTCCCTGCTGTTATTATTTCTTTTCTTTCACTTTCTTTTATGTTTCTTATCACAGTCCTTACTGCCTCATGGGTAGTGGTTCTCACAGATGCTGTGCATCTGTCAGCTGTGCTCCCACACATGCTGCACTTTACTTTACTGTTGACCTGCCCTTAGTTACTGCACCTGGTCTGTGCACATGTTCCAGTACTATAAGTGGTGAGATAGTATAGTGAATAGACTCCAGCTTGTTACAGCTGGTTCCACCCCTTCTTCTATGGCTGAGTCTCCTCACCCCTTGGCCTAGATCCAAGGCAGCTCCCATTAAGTCCTCTTAATGAGGCAGGGATATATCAGGCCTGGTTGGACTTGCACTGCAGGCATCACCATAGGCTTGTTGGTCCTGACATTTAGTCACATTTATTTACTTGTACTATCTTTAGGATATGTCATCAGTACAAGTAGTTGCAAGCCTGGTGGTCTTAAACCCTAGTCTTGTCAACTTTGCAATCTAGGGATTCCCCTATACTGTGCTTGATCTAAACTCACTTTCAAACTCACTCCACAACCTTGAGAACTAAATGTGGGAAAATGGGCAGAGTGCAAAATGGCAAGTAGAAAATTTGATAGTAAAGATGTGCTTGTAAACTTAAGATGAGATGGAGGCACCATGGGACACAAGTCCAGAGGTGGTACATTGCAGCAAGAGGGAGACATGTCAATGATATAAAGAGATGCATGAAAGAGTGAGCAGCTCAGCAACATGCAAGGGTGTAGGGATGAAAGAGGGTAGATGATTAGTGTAGTGATGATAGGGTTGGATAGGAGCTACAGATATCAGAACAAAGAATACTCCCAATGGAGAATGATGTGGATAAAGTGGAACAATATGGATGAGATGAATAAATCCATATGAAATGCCTGTGAGAGAGACATGTAAAAGATATGCAAGAGATGGTAAGAGAAGACACAATGAGAGGTGTGAAAAGACATGACAAGATAGAGCAACTCAGTGACTTGCAGAAGTGCTTATAGTAGTATGTCCAGCATCATAAGATAGACAAAACAACACTAAGCCTAAGATCTCTAAGTCACTATGATGAGAACCCATATGGGAGGGCTAGGTGACCAGGGACCCTACTAAACATAGGGAGAGTTTGAAGGAGCAGTAGGTAACTAGCTGCAAGGAGGAATACAGCTATGCAATAGCCAATGAGAACAATATAAAGGATGGTCTCCATAGGGGACCAAAGAAGTGATAAGGGGAGTAGTAAAGACCAGTTGAGGACACTTCAAAGAAGAGGAGTATGTCCACTTATCATTATATAACACTGTAGTGCTACTCATTATAATAGTGGGAACTGCACACAGACCACACTTAGTCATAGAGTGTGGGGTGTGGGTCCTGGAGTGAATGACATGTGAGAACTTCAACACACTAAGCATTGCTAAAGACATCCTATACTCATCACCCTGGATCCTTGTATAGTCATTGGAGTCATCATCCTTGTCACTATCTCATTGATCCCTCTCATCATCACCAGGAACATCTACATCACTCATCTTGTTACCAGGAGTGTGATGCTGATGCTATGTTGAAGCCAAACAACTGAAAAAGGCTTAAAACAAAAGAAAGGACAATTGTGCTTCAACTAGTGGATATCCCAGATATGTTAGCATATAGTAAATAAGAGGAGAGAAGAGTACTGTACCAAGTGGATATCCCAGATGATCGGAACTGGGGATTAAACTGCTAGGAGTCCTATGTATATATAGTATCCTGAAGTGTGCACAGACCATGCAGTACAGTATGGGGCCAGAATATGAGAAACTATAGTAATGATGTCATTCCTAATAATAGAAGGGATGCATAAGTGCTGACTGAGGCTCCACAGCAACTGTGGGAGTGATTGGTGAGCATCTGCAGTAAGAGTGAGAAAAGGAAGTATAACTAAAGATAGAACAAGCTGATCAGAGATCAGATGACATATGTGTCATTAGCTGACAAAGACAAAGAGAAGAAATGCATGACCATGGGAATCGCTTTGATAGATCAGGAGCGATTGTAAGATCTATGATGATAGAGGCATAAGAAAATAGAGGAAAATGAAGAGAAAAATAGAGAAAATAATAGTGGCCTGACAAATACCCCCTTCTTAAGGTGAAATGTCTCAACGAGCAAAGAATGGAGATGAACATGCATGGCAGATATCATCTTCTCCTTCCATAGATTTGAAAGGAATGCCAGCAAAAAGTGATGGAGATAGAGGAATGATGGAGGAAGACTTGGGTAATTCTTTCAAGTCTTCATATGATTTGGGAGTAATAACTCCATCATCATCTTCATCTGTAAAATCATCTTCACCTTTGATGATGCCAAAAGGAATTTCCTCATATCCTTCATCAAGAACTGGTGGGGTGGACATAGGTGTTTCTTCTTGAAGTTGTTGAGCATAGTGTGGTTGAACCATCATCTCATGTGAAAATTCCATCTGGTAAAGGGAATAAATGGCTACTGAATGTATTGCTTGAGAATGTTCTTTATGGTACCTCTTGAGCATATCAGGAACATCTTCCATCAATACTGAAGCAGGTTCCCAAGAATTTTCCTCTGCAGGGTAGTCCTTCCATTTGACCAGATATTGAACTTTACCTCAAGAAAGACAACTATTGAGAATTTCTTTGACTTCATATTCTTCAACACCATTCTTGATGATAGGAGGGGGAGGAGGACAAATTTCTTGTTCAATGATGACATCTTTGACAAAGGGTTGAAGTTTAACAACATGGAATACTGGATGAATTTTCATTGTCTTGGGAAGTTTGAGATGATATGTATTGTTTGAGAGTACTTCAAGTACTTCATATGGTCCAAGACATATATGATCCAATTTCTTCATTGGTCTTCCTGTGTTGATATTGGTGGCTTCAAGCCAGACTTTATCTCCAATGGCATAAACAGGGGTTTTGCCTCTATGTTCATCATAAAATTTCTTCATATCATCTGCTGCTTTCTTCAACGACACCTCTGCTTCTTCTCTGATTTGTTTGAGCCCTGCTACAAACTTGTCCACTGAATCAATTTTGGTAGATATATGAGGTTCATGGCCCATTTGAGGATCTTGTCCATAATTCAGCATGAACAGTGAATATTTTGTTGCTGAATGAACTTGATTGTTATAAGCAAATTCTGCCATAGGCAACCAGCTTGCCCAATTGTTTTGCTGATGATTGATGAAGATGTGGAAATATTGTTCTATTTCTTCATTAATCTGCTCTGTTTGTCTATCTGTTTGAGGATGATAAGCTGTAGACATAGCTGTTTGTATCCCCAATAAACGATTCAATTTGCACATAACTTGTGATGCAAATTGAGGTCCTCTGTCTGATAATACCTTCTCTGGAAGACCATGATGTTTCCAAACATGATCCCTCATAAGGTATGCCACTCCTTCTGCTGTGATTGTCTCTGTTGTCAGAATAGCATGAATCATTTTTGTGAAATGATCCACAACCATGAGAATAGAATCATTGCCTTGGCTTTCAGGCAATTTGACAATAGGGTCTGTAGAGATGATCTGCCAAGGATGTGAAGGAATTTCATTAGGTGTTAACTCTCCTTGTGGTTTGGTAGGGAAAGTTTTCATCCTTTGGCATAAATTGCATCCTTTGATATATTTCTCCACATATGATGCCATATTTGGAAACCAGAAATGTCATCAAACCATTTCCAAGGTTTTCTTGTAACCTGGATGTCCTGCAAGAGGTGAATTGTGGCAGGTCTTCATCAGTTTGGCATACATTGTTTCTGGAACATAGAGTTTCCCATTGTAGAAAAGCATCTTCTTTTCATCTTCACTCCATCATGCAAACATTGCAGTTTTCCTCAAGTCTGCATCCAACTTGTCCCAAACAATATAGTCATGGTCTTCTTTCTGCGCATCTATAATTCTCTTCAAGATGGGGGGGCTGAGTGCTGCAAGGGAAATCTTGTGTTTGAAAAATTCTGGTTTGAGCAAGATGATGTTCTTGTTGTCATCTTCTACCCCCTTCTTATGGTCTGATTGTCTTGAGAGGAGATCAGGGCAAACATTGGTAGCACCTGGTTTGTGGACCATATTGATCTGGAAGCAAGACAAATAAAGTGACCAATGAGCTTGATGACAGTTGAGTTTCTGGGCCATCATGAAGTATTCCAAATTCTTGTGGTCAGTGATGACCTGGACAGGGTGAATAGAACCTTCAAGGTAGTGATGCCATGCTTCCAATGCACAAATGATGGCCAACATCTCCTTATTATATATGTCATAGTTTCACTCAACAGGCAACAAACCCTTACTGAGGTAAGCAACAGGGTGCCACTTGTTATCCTGTTGAAGCTGTGAAAGAACCACACCAGTAGCATAACCAGAACTATCCACTTTGACTCTGAATGGATACTGTTCATCTGGAAACACTAAAACCAGTTCAGAACACACAGCATCTTGTAAATGAGTGAATGCCAACTGCTGTTCAGCATTCCAATGCCACTTGACATCCTTCTGCATAAGTTCATTCAAGGGTTTAGTGATATTGGAGAACCTGAGAATAAAGTGACGATAAAAGTTGCAGAAACCCAAAAATGAGTGGACATCATGGAGAGTCTGTGGAATTGGCCAGTCTTTGATACCCTGTACCTTGACTGGATCCATAGCAGTCTTGTCAAAAGAAATCTTTAGGCCAAGGAAGTCAATTGATGTTTGTTCAAACTCGCATTTCCCTGGTTTGAGATAAAGTTTGTTATCTGCAAGTATTTGAAGGACTTCCTGTGTGACCTTCTGGTGTTGTTCCAACATTGCTGTGAAAATCAAGATGTCATCCATATAAACCACCACAACTCCATGTGAGATAAGACCATGGAATAAATGGTTCATCATCATTTGGAAAGTGGCAGGGCTGTTGCAGAGACCAAAGAACATGACAAGAGGTTCAAACAAACCCTTGTTAGTGACAAAGGCAGCCTTCCATTCATCACCATATTTGATCCTAACATTGTTGTAAGCCCAACAAACATCCATCTTGGTAAAATATCGTGTGCCACAAAGACAATCAATCAACTCTGAAATGAGAGGAAGAGGATAGCTATTCTTGATTGTCATATCATTGAGTTTGTGATAGTCTTGAACAGGTTGAAGATCTCCAGATTTCTTTTTGATAAAGAAAAATGGTGAAGCCATGGGAGATTTCAATGGATGAATATGACCACTCTTTAGATTCTCTTCAATGAACAACTCCAATTGTTTTTGTTCATCCAGGGAAAGGTTATAAACTTTACCAGCAGATGGTTTTGTGCCTGGTTTAAGTTTAATTGCATGATCCCAAGGACATCTAGGGGGAAGAGAATCAAAAGCTTCTTTGTCAAATACCTGTTTGAAATGATGATATGCTTTGGGTATGATGTCTTTGAAATTCTTCAACTTCTTCTTGTCTGCTTCAATGGCAAGATCTTGGCTAATATTTTGAATGGATGCCTCCATTTCTTTTTGATCAACCATTACCATCAATATCCGATCTCCTTCTTCAGCTGCTATCCTTTCTTCAGCTTCTTGATGTATAGTCTGATTTTGCTGTTTCATCAGCTTCTTGTTTGATTTCCAGACTTGTCTGTCAGCCTTGAGACATACTTCACATCTGCATGGACATCTGGTGAAATGTAATTTTCCCTGCAACCAATTGATTTCAGGGTTATGTATTTTCAACCATGATTCACCAACAAGGACATTCTTCTTGCCCAAATTACAGACTGTGAAAGTGGCATGTTCAGTATGGCCATCAATGGTCATGATGAAATCAATCATTTCTTCTATGGATCCTCCTTGGTTGAGTGATCCATCAACATTGTAGACAGGAATAGGTTTGGCCAGTTTTTTTGTGTTTAAGTTGTTTTTCTTGACAAATTCTTTGTCAACATATAACCCTGTAGCACCTGAGTGAGAAGAGCATCAACTTCCAAGATAGCTCCAGTATCCACTGTTTTGATTTTGAGTTTCATTTCAGGGAAACTAGTGACATTGAATATTGCTCTTCAGATATATTCCTTTTTCTCGACAAGAGGAATAACTTGTTGAGGTTTCACTTCAGACTGAGAGCAAGACAGAACAATGCATGTTAAATAAATTTTGGTACAAGCATTGAGACGATCAACATCTGTATCATCAGTCTGAAGCAAAGAAAACCTATTATAGGATGGTGAACTCATGCTCAGTTCCCATCCAACCCAAAACCCAACTGCTGTGCTCCACTCTTTGAGCCATTCAGATCATTTAGTCTGAGACCACATGCCTGAAACTCTTTTCGCATCTCAGCCAAGAAGTCTGCTTTGTTCAGTGTATGCATCTCTTGAAGGGTCCTCACGTTCCCCCTTCATTGTTGTTGCCCTTGTGGGCATCTTGGCTCTGGACATTCTCTGGCAAAATGTCCTTCTTTACTGCAATTGAAACATAATTGAGGACATGGTCCTTGAGCCCTATTGACATCCATGGGTTCTCCAGCAGGTGCTGATGTGGAAGTGATTTAACAAGGGGTGTAATTGCATTGTTGCCCCTGTGTCTGTCTTCCATACTGTTGCTGCTGTCCCTGGATCTGTCTTCATCCCCAAGTCATCTTGAAGTTCTGCATATCCTGATATGCATATGCTCTGACTCTAGCTCTTCTGACCCATCCTTCTAGATCATAAGGGAGAGGTGTCTCCACATAACAAGACTGGAGAAGAGGACAGTTCATCCCCTTCTTAAACAATGTGCAGAGTGCACCATCATTATATCCAGATGCTGTTTTGTATAAGAGGAATTCAGTGATGTATTCCTCTATGTGACAACTCTCCTGTGAAATAGTGGTCAGCTTTTGCTGCGCTGTCTGTTCCTCATTATGATCTCCAAAAGTGATCTTCATCATTGTCAGGAGTTCATCAAAATTTTTAAATGGCTTGTCATATTTGAGGGGTTCTACTCACTGTGCTTCAATTTCATGTAGAACCCCTTTCTTCCATTCCTCTGCATATCCTCCTTTGATATATGACAATATGACTGTTACCTTGTCCTTGTCTTGATATTCTGGATGTGCATGAAGGACAAGATAAATTTGATCCAAATAAGATTTGAACTTCTTTTTGTTGCCATCAAAGGGAGTTGGTTCTGTGATGTGAACCTTGGGGAGGTGGACCCAGGGTGGGAGGCCTGTTCCTTGTCCAGAAGAAGAACCTCCTTCTCCTGATGCTAGATGATTCATCAGGTTCATCATTGCTTCCTGCTGTTGTGCTAACAGCTTCTGCTGACTCTCTATTATCTTCATCATCTCCCCAAAAGTCGGTTGGTTGTGCTCCTGATCCATAGGAACAAATGCTGCAGATGGAGGTTGAAGAGTCACTGCTAAGGCTGTACCAAGACTCTCAATTTCAGATTCCAAGTGATGTGACATTGATGGTTCTTGATCTCCTAAGCTCACAAATTGATTCCTCAAGTGAGATTCTGGCTCTTTGCTGTCTTCTCTGTGTTGTGGAGGCAATGATTGTCTCCTGCTCCAAACATTCCACTGGTTGTCTTGCAACAGTTTGACCAATTGATTGTCTGATAATTTCAATGAGTGTTCCAGTACTTCTGTAATTGAGTGATGTCAAATCAATGGCATGCTCAGTCATAAAACAGAAGCACTATATTCTTCAATAAAATGTGCAGATGATAGAACAAACAAACAGGAAAACAATGAAGATTTTGAAGAATGATATGTCTATGCTAGTATGTAGACATTGTGGGCCCCCTGCAATGTAAGATGTGAAATGGTGGTGGGGATTGATATGGAATGCGCAATCAGGGTTAGCTCCCAATTCTAATAGGACAGGAGGGGGAACAAGGGAAGGGTTGTTGTAGTATTGATACAACAACTCACAAAAGAGAGTGGGAGGGTACTTAATACAGTACCTCCTGTCTTGATTCCTCCAATGTTCTGATCTTGGATCAGGAAAGATCCAGAGGGGGAAGTGTTCATAATTTGTTGTTGGTTCATTCTGACACTGTATGATGATACACACATGCCAAGCTAGAAGGTGATGGTGAAGATGAAGATGAGTAGTGGAGGGGTGGGTGACCAGAAGGAGCGAGTAGAAGTTTACATTTAGACCTTCATCTAAAAGTTGCTCTGTTCTAGAGTGGGTGTGGTGGGGATGGAGGTGGCATGTAGAAGGGACAGGCAGTCCCCAAGCTGTCAGAAGACCCACTGAGTTCCCAGGAATCATTTGGTTGAAAGTGCTCCTCCCAGAACATCCACAATTGCATATCGACCTCTCTACTCCAAGTGTCCACCATGTGCACACTGTGGAGGTGGTCGCTGGGCAAGAGGTGGAGGTGTATGGGGCAAACACTATAAGACCCAACAATGAGTTGGAGGGTAGAGGCAGGTGAGCAAGGGATGTATACTTTAGTCCATAAGCTGCAAGTACACTCACTCTCGTGTTTTTGCCACTTGCAGTGATGACAGTGAGCGAGAGGAGGGCATGGGAAGAGTTGGGTGTGGTAGAAATGGTCTTGTTCACATTTGGGTTTATGAATGAAGCCTATGGTGTAGAAGGGGTGGCAGATGAATTGGAGATGAAAACACCTGTCTGCAGGAAAGGGGGGAAGAGGAAAGGTGTGGTGGGGGAGGGAGTTCTGATCAATTGTGAGGCCAATGCTACATCGAAGCCAAACAACTGAGAAAGGCTTAAAACAAAAGAAAGGACAATTGTGCTTCAACTAGTGGATATCCCAGATATATTAGCATATAGTAAATAAGAGGAGAGAAGAGTACTGTACCAAGTGGATATCCCAGATGATCAGAACTGGGGATTAAACTGCTAGGAGTCCTATGTATATATAGTATCCTGAAGTGTGCACAGACCATGCAGTACAGTATGGGGCCAGAATATGAGAAACTATAGTAATGATGTCATTCCTAATAATAGAAGGGATGCATAAGTGCTGACTGAGGCTCTGCAGCAACTGTGGGAGTGATTGGTGATACTCCACAGCAGGTGTGAGAGTGATTAGTGAGCATCTGCAGTAAGAGTGAGAAAAGGAAGTATAACTAAAGATAGAATGAGCCAATCAGAGATCGGATGACATATGCATCATTGGCCAACAAAGATGAAGAGAAGGAATGCATGACCATGGGAATCGCTTTGATAGATCAGGAGCAATTGTAAGATCTATGATGATAGAGACATAATAAAATAGAGGAAAATGAAGAGAAAAATAGAGAAAATAATAGCAGCCTGACAAGGAGTATTCAATCAATGAATCCCTAAGACTGTCCAATAGGCCACTCTTAGCACATGAGGCATAGTGATTGATGACTATTGAGCAATTAACACTTAATTGATTGGGTAGTAAGTGAGCATAAATAGAAAAGGATTCTGCATTTGATCATCTCATGATAATTCACTTTGGGGAATATCAATATGACCATGTCATTCTTCTGGCATGACATGCAAAGTCCAGGTGTGTACTAATCCCCCCAGTAGAAATGCTGTGTCCATGCAGGTGGGCATCCTGGATGCCCACCTGCTCACTGGCATCTGTGACATGTGAAGTGTGAGGCCAATGCAAGTCAAAGCTGAACAACTGAAAAACTAAAAACAAAAAAGACTAATTGCACTTTTGACTAGTGGATATCCCAGATGATCAGAACTGAGGGATAATGCTAGGAGTCATATAGTATATATAGTACAGTACTATAGGGCAGGCATATGGACTAGGAAAGGCTGCACAGTAGAGTTAACAATAACAACCAATCAGAAAGAGGATGACTGATGTCTGCAGTAAGTGTGGGAAGAATTAGTGATGCTCTGCAGCAGGTGTGAGAGAGCTGAGTGAGCATCTGCAGTAAATGTGAGAAATGAGTCATAACTACTTTGTAACCAGACTGATCAGAGATTGGACAACATATGTGCCATTGGCCAATAATGATGAACAGGAGGAATGCATGATCATTAGGATTGCTTTGATACATCAGGAGTGATTGTAGAATCTGTAGTGATATAGATGTAAGAAAATAGGACAAAAATAGAGAGAATAAAAGGTGGCCTGACAAATACCCCCTTCTTAAGGTGAGATGTCCTGATGAGTGAAGAATGGAGCATCACAAGCATAACAAATATCTTCCTCCATCAATTTGAAAGGAATAGTGGCAAGGTTGGAAGTAGATAATGGAATGATAGACAATGACTCTGGCAGTTCCTTCAAGTCTTCATAAGGTTTTGGAGTGATAACTCCATCATCTTGATCAGAAGAGTCTTCATTGACTTTGACTAAATTGAATGAAATAGTTTCATATGCATCATCAAGAGGAGGGGATGAGGGAATAGGAAAGTCCTCTATGAGGTGTTGAGCATAATGAGGTTTTGCCATCAACTCAGATGAGTATTCAGTCTGGTAAAGGGAGTAGATAGCTACTAAATGTATTGCTTGAGGATTCTCTATGTGGTGGTACCTCTTGAGCATATCAGGAACGTCTTCCATTGTATGGAAAGTAGATAGCTTTTGTGTGAGTTCAAGGTATTAGAGGTGGTTAGATAGACATGTATGACCAGAGCAGCAGGCTCTTAGACTAGAACAAGTAATGGGAGGATGAAGTTGATATTAGGCTGGGATAGCAGGGGGCTCAGTGTAGTGTAGAATCTGCAGGACTTGTCTGGTAGCTCATGGTAGCTTGTAGTAACTGAGAAGTAGCTTGTGCTTGTAATGGCCAGAGAGTAGCTGGAGATGAGGGGCACACCCCCAGCTCCATAAATACAGTAATCATGTATGTCCAAGATCATCAGTAGCCTGCTTGCAGGTCTTATATCTGCCAGGGGTGATGAAAGAGAAGTGAACTGTAGTCTAGAAAATGAAATAAGGAAAGGAAGAAGAAAGGAAAAAAAAATCTGTCCTCTTCACTGAGAGCCTGAAGATTTTCTTTGGCATGATAGTGGTAACAGGGATTGAGGAGCAGGAGTGTGCATAGTAGGGGACTAGGTGGACTGCAGCATACTGTGAAGTGGATGGCTGTTAGGTTGGGGTCACACTTTTTAGAGCTGTTGGGTGCACAGGGCTATTTAAATCAGATTGCATTAGTGGCATTTTGAACCTCTCCAACCAGGTATGGCACATTGGGTAGAAACTGCAGTGGCTGAGTGTGTCATGTGCTTCCCAGGGCAGCCCCAGTCACTGTGATGGCAGAACAACCAATGGTGTTGTCCATGTGCTTGTTGTCACCAGAATTGTCCTGCACCCCTGAAGAAATAAGTGAGTTTCCTGCTTATCTGTCAAACTGTGGCATGCATCTGGTGAACTGTGTGCATGCCCATTGTGAGGTATTGCATGATTTCCTCTAGGTTCTGCTCCTGCACTGCCTGTGGATTGTCCTTCCTGTCCACCATCATGCTCTGTTCCTCTCCCCTCTCATTTGACCACTCATCCTCCACTTTCCCTGGCTTTTCACTCATGAGCCTGTCCAGCACCTGTCCCTTTCCTCATGCACTCTCACCCCTTTTGTCAAGTGCCTTGTTCCATTTTTTGGTATGTATGTGCATTGTGTTTTTCTTCTTCCACTGTCCTCCCTCCTTCTCCCTGTGAGTCCTCCCTCTGCTGACCATTTGCTTTGCTTTCCAGACTTCTTTTGTGTCTGCTGTTGACCAGCACACTGCCTTGCTGTGTGGCTGGAGGATCCTGGAAGACTGTGCATGGGGCATCCTGTAGGTATGTCAAGGTGCTGGGTGTAGTTGGGACCTGTTCCCATGTGAGTGACTGACTTGCAGGTTGCATTGTATGGACTTCAGTCTCTACAACAAAGGTATGTGATGCATCAGCTGGGTCATGTATGGTGATGGAGATACTGCCATTGGGATGGTCTTCAGTTTTGCAAAGAAGCAAGCTGTAGAAGGGATGGCTGAAGAGGACATGGAACAGTGTGTTGTCAAGTACATGCCCATGTGTAACAAAAGTGAGATCACCAATTCTAATACTCAGGTTTTCTGCACAGCCTACTGTCCATGTTTTGGTGCCATTGGCTCCTTCCATTTCAATTCAGTGTGGGGTGTTGATGTGCACACTGCATGCCTTGGCCACATCAGCACATATGGCCACAATTTGTGAACCTTGGTCTATAATTGCACATTCCATCACCAAATCATTGATAAGGACTTCTATTTTGTGCAGGGGTAGAGAGAAGGCTGCATGTCATGGTTCTGCAAGCTAAAAAACTTCCTGTGATATATGGTAAGTTGATTCAGCCATATTAGTAGGTACTTCATCTAAAACAGCACTTTTGACACATTTAGCACAGTCACTCCATGAACAGCTTTCATAGGGCTGGGCTAGCAGCCAGGACTTGTGCCAGTGTTACTGTAGTGAGTCAGCCTTCCCATAATAGTGTCACCAGCTCAGCAATCAGTGCTGGATCTTCTGCATTGGAGTGGTATTTGGGCTGCCCTGTAAAGGGGGGTAGGCTAGTTGAGGCTGCTGGGGTACTTTTCATGGTATGTACATCCTTGCACCATTTTTCTGTACTGAAGATGTTGAAGATACCTGTAAAATCTGCATTTTCATCATCAGAATCATTAGTTGTATCTGTGACTTGGATAATGTTAGTTTGTTGGGGGTTTCTAGGTGAGTCCTCTGGTAATCAGGGCTGGTTTTAGTGTTGAGGTGCCACTGCTGCTGCTGTTGGTGGGGCTTGTCCAGCCAGCCAGCTATTGATGCTAAACTGAATACTGCACCCAGTTCTGTCATTAGGGACTGGTGTGTAGTTGGGTAACATAATGTGGCTGGTGTGAAAGACCACAAGGCCATGCTGGACATAGTCATCTGTGATTTGGCAGTCTCAAATGCAATGGCTATATTTGGTGCAGAAAGCACAACCATCTGGCCACTGTACTGGTGGCACCATATGTTGGATTGACTGTGCTCTGTACAGGTGCTGGGGTCTGCTGGAAGTTGAGTGCCATGCTCAGAGCACCAAATATCAGCTTTGGTAGGTCTGGTGCAATGGCAGGGAACTCTTGTTTGCAGTGGTAGTAGAGAACAGGGTAGGTGGGGTCAGAGGGCATAAGAGTGTTTATCTGCATTACTAACTGTGACAGGGCTTGCCAGTCAGTGCTGTCCAAGCTGCATGCAGTCTGTGGTGTGTCAGTAAAGTATATGGCTTTTGTCTGGTACTGTACTCCTTGTTGGCTGGAGCCAGGTTCATTGTTGTGAGTGGTGGGGCATCACATGGACTGATCCTTTTCTTCCTCTTCATTGTTGTCATTGTTGTACCTGTGCTGACTTGTTTTATACTTTCTAGAGCTCTGCTGTCTTGTGTAGCCAGGTGCCATGTCCTCATCTGAGTTTGAGTCTTCCTGAATGTCATCTTGACTTTGCCACCATGCTGGGTAGAACTGCACACTGGAGAAAATGGTTCTTGCCGCTTCATATACCACTTCAAAGTCATATGGGGTGGTGGTGTCATGTGTAGGGTTTGTAGCAAGGAGCCATTTCTGTAGCAGGTTGCAGTCAGCAGGGTGGAAACCAAACCAAAAGCTTTCATCGTGGTCATCTTCTGCTAACTTCTTGTTGTGCAACAGGGGTCCCACAGTGGTGGGGGATTTGTGGTAGTATTCCCCTACATCTCAGGAGTCCCACATGCAGCACTGCACCTGTTCTTGGGCTAGTGTGTGTAGTTGCTTTTTTGTATAGTGCTTCTCTGTTGATTCATCTTGGTATAGCTTGGACAGGGCCTTCTTGTAGGTCATCCAGGATGCCATGCTGTATCCATCATGATTGTGCCAGAGGTCTTTGAGAGCTGATGGTATGTACTTGATTATACCTTCAATTTTCTGTTTGTTGGACAGCTGGTATGCATCCACAAGATCCTTGTACTCCATGAGGAAGTCTTTGAAGTCATGTGATTTTCTGGAGAAGATTGGTGCTTTGGTTGACCTTGGTGGTGGCATGGAAGCAGGGTCTGTCATAGATGCTGAATGTGACATGGGTGCAAAGGTGTATGGGGTTGTGTACATTCAGGTAGTGGGTGCTGCTGTGTGTAGGGGGTAAGTCAGTGATGCTGTGTTCTCAGTATCAGAGTCAGTGTCTCTGCATGAGCTCACTGCTGGTGAGTCTTGTGTTGGTGTTGTCAGGTCATCAGAGGAGGTTCCTGGGGTTCTGTTGGATGGCACTGGCTCATTAACTTTGTTTTGGGGGTGAGATTTACATTTGTCATTGTGTGCTGTGGTCGTAACTTGTGCTGCTGTTGGCATATGAGTTGGTATCCAGACTCCCACCAGGATGATAAAGATGAAAGAAAAACTGTAAAAGAGGATTGAAGATGAACAAGGGTGGGCTCCAGATGTACAGAAAGTAGATGGCTTCTGTGTGAGTTCAAGGTATTAGAGGTAGTTAGATGGATGTGTATGACCAGAGCAGCAGGCTCTTAGACTAGAACATGTAATGGGGAGATGAAGTTGATATTAGGCTGGGATAGCAGCAGGCTCAGTGTAGTGTAGAATCTGCAGGACTCATCTGATAGCTTGTGGTAGCTTGTAGTAACTGAGAAGTAGCTCATGCTCATAATGGCCAGAGAGTAGCTGGAGATGAGGGGCACACCTCTGGCTCCTTAAGTACAGTAATCATGTATGTATGTTACTCCATCCTGGAGCTCTGTCTCCTTGGCAGCATTCATGTAGGTGTAGTATAGTATGTTATAGTCATATCCTACTATGTGCTGCTAGATTGTTCTGGTGTGTGGCTGTAAAGTAAGTAAGGAACCTAAATGTATGTCCAAGATCATCAGTAGCCTGCTTGCAGGTCTTACATCATTAATACTGAAGCAGGTTCCCAAGAATTCTCTTCTGTGGGGTAGTCCTTCCATTTGACCAGATACTGAATCTGACCATGATGAAGACAACTATTGAGGATTTCCTCAACTTCATATTTTTCTATGCCATTTTTGATGATGGGAGGAGGAGGACAAATTTCTCATTCAATGATGATGTCTTTGACAAATGGTTGAAGTTTGACAACATGGAAGACAGGATGAATCTTCATCATCTTTGGGAGTTTCAGATGATATGCATTGTTTGAAAGTACCTCATATGGTCCAAGGTGTTTGTGATCCAACTTCTTCCCATAATGATATTGGTAGCTTCAAGCCTGACTTTATATCCAACAGCATAAATTGGGGTTTTGCCATGATGTTCATTGTAAAACTTCTTCAAATCCTCTGCTGCTTTCTTCGATGAAACCTCTGCATCTTCTCTGATGTGTTTGAGCCCTGCTACAAATCTGTCCACTGAATGAATTTTGGTAGAAGAGTGGGGTTCATGACCCATACATGGATCTTATCCATAATTCAACATAAATAGTGAATATTTTGTCAAAGAATGAATGTGACTGTTATAAACAAATTCTGCTATCAGTAGCCAACTTGCCCAATAATTTTGGTGATGGCTGATGAACAGACAGAAATATTGTTCTATTTCTCAATTTATCTGTTCTGTCTGTCCATCAGTTTGAGGATGATAAGCTGTAGACATCGCTGTTTGTATCCAAAATAAACAATTGAGTTCACACATCACCTGTTATGAGGCACTTGCTTTGGCACCTCATAATGTGTTTCTTTTTTCTTTTATCTTACTTACTATAGACCATATATCTATAGTAAGGACTCATCTTATCCCATATAGTACCTTAGTATTTACATACCAGAGTGTGAGCTTAGCTCCAAGTACTATAAGGTGACTGTGAGGCACATGCTAGACAGTGAGGTCACAAGTGTAAGAAGAGGGGATTGGTGAAGGAATGAGACAATACACTTAAGATGAGTCACACTGGATAAGCAGATATCTCAGATGTGTGATGCACATGCTAGGAGAGTGAGGTCACAACTGCAAGAGGAGGATTGGCAAAGGGACAGAGACAATACTTCTAAGATGAGTCACACTGTATAGCAGATATCTCAGATGTATAAAGCTAGAGAACTATCCACTACAAGGAAGTCCTATATATACTAAAGGGATTGACACATAGACTGTGCACTGTCACTGTAGGGCAGGCATATGTAACTAAGATGTGCAGCATCTGCAAGATGTATCAGTAAGCAATGCACAGCATTGCATAGCATCAATAAGCATCTGTGGGAAATGTAGTCA
>QLPN01021753.1:0-31642 GCA_003314395.1 Albatrellus ellisii
TTAGCGACGTTTAGTGACTTAGAGTTCTTAGACTTAGTTCTGAGAGGATGAAGTGAGATTGTAACGAGCTTTTAATCAAGTGCAGTATAAGGAGAATCCCTAGATTGTGAAGTTGACAAGACTGGGGTTTAAGACTGCCAGTCTCTCAACTATTTATACAAAACTTAGTGATCTAAGTATAGTAAAGTTGTGCAGTAAAGCACAGTAAGTAAACGAAAATGCGCAGTAAAGCGCAGTAAGTATGCGTCTATGTGATGTAAGTGGCTCAGCCACAAGCGTGAAACGAACTAGAGATAAACAAAGGTAAATAAGAGCAAAAAAGGGGGAGTCCTTGCTAATTGTATAGTAATAGTCCTTAGCAAGTAAATGTTATAATAAATAAAAGAAAGATAAAAGGAAAAGATAAGTCTTATATAGTATTTGGAGCTATGCTCACACTTAAGTATGTAAATACTTAAGTACTATAAAAGAGAAAAGAAATGTAAGTCCTTACTAAGTAAAGTGGAGCTAAGCTCACACTTGTAGTAATAATACTACACTTTACTTGTAAGTAAAAGAAAGAAAAAGAAAAAGGAAAAAACACGTTATGAGGTGCCAAAGCAAGTGCCTCGTAACAAAGGACAGGAGATAGACCTGCAGCGGAGAAGTAGATGTTACACATGCAGAAGGCAGTGCAATGTGGTTTAGATATGCTGCAGGGTAGAGATGAGAGGTGTAGTAGATAGGATGAGGGAGTACTCACTCAGACAGAAGGGTAAGACGTCTGAGGAGGTTGTATGTATGTAGTCCATCTTATATAGTAGGGAGTGGGTAGAGTTGGAGTGGAGATGGTGAGTAAAGTACAACAACTACCTAGTGTGAAGGAGAACATGTGTCGTCCTGGAGTGGTGGGTGGAGTGAGATGTCTCAGAGGTGTAGTGGGTGGTCCAAGGAGTAGAGATAAGTGTTTGTATGTACGTAGTATGTAAGTAGTACATG
Organism: Albatrellus ellisii; assembly: GCA_003314395.1. Taxonomy (NCBI): domain Eukaryota; kingdom Fungi; phylum Basidiomycota; class Agaricomycetes; order Russulales; family Albatrellaceae; genus Albatrellus; species Albatrellus ellisii. The sequence continues at coordinate 979 of QLPN01021753.1, forward strand.
TGCAGGGTTGTGAGGGAGCCAAAGGAGATGTACATGTGAGTTAGATTTCAACATTGCACACATCAACTTGGTATTAAACATAGGACTAGCAAGGCATTGGAATTGGCAAACGAGCATTTGTACATGCACAAGTTTCTTGCTGTACGCTCTCAGCTGCTTTGCCACCAATTAGTAAGTACTGTATAGTTCTAAACTTTATTTTGCTTTGTTGTTACTAGGGTACAGCAGCCTACCTAACCTACTGGGCAGATCATGCTCTAAAATTTTACTCTTTCCTCTGATCCAAGACAGCCTGTGCTACACTCAACATGAGGGCCACGTTGCTCCACCTGCATCTTGGGCATTCCAGCAAGTGGATCTACCCTCCTGCTGCCATTGCTTCATTTTGTTTTGTATTTTCTGTCACCACTGCTAATTGATCTGGTGACTTACCAACAGCACACCTCACCCATTCAACTGCTCTATTGTACCCAGGAACAACGAGGAAGTGAAACTTGTCTGTCAAGCGGTTGTATCTACAAACAGGCAGTAGCACACAATGCAAGCTGTGCATTCCTAAAGCACACCACTGGCAGGCAGTATTCATCATTGTGTTTGTGGCTTGGTTTTTGTGGTGTCCCCTTTTTTGGAAATATTGCCCTCTTGGCTCAGATGCCATGGCCCATACTTTTGATTAATTGGTTATTGATATACTTGTTTATGGTCCCAGTGTGGTGATGCCATATGTTTAAACTACATACAGTGACCCGTTGCATGTGTAAGATCCCTGCTTGCCTCCATCTGTGCTGGCATTCACCCGAAAGGAGAAGCAAGTAACACCTGTGTTCAGGTCAGTGATGGCTCTCCAGGTGCTGGCCCTACCATTACCAGGTGGTTAGGCTGTATGATGATGCACCCCTCAAGACACACTGAACATGCTCTGTGTACCTGGGGTCAGGAGGGTGTATGCAAGGCAATGAGGCTGCCACTGATTCATGCTGGAAGGCAGAGAGGAATAGCGCAAGGGAGCGGTGGTGTGAAGTGATGAAGGGGACGCTAAAGCACACAGACAGGAGCCCCAGAGTTGATGAGACAACAGGGAACATTCTGTGATCATTGCAAACTTTGTCAGCAATGCTGTGCTTGTGGTTTGACTTAAAACAGATGGTAGTAATGGCATGGGTGATGAGGGGAGGTCAGAACGAGTGCAGGGAGTGAGAAAGACAACAACATTATTGCAAGTGCTGCAAAATATGACAGTGCAACAAATCCCAATGGTGACAGTGAATATGGCAGTGCAGGATACAATGGGAGCGGCTGCGACGCTGTAGGGATGCACACACTAACCAGAGGCAAGGCTGCTAGTTCGACTCAACACACAGCTGGGATTGAAAACACTCCAAAGTTGCTGTTCATGCTTACGCAGGGTCCAGTGACATGGGGGATGCTAGCATGATGCAAGGTGTGTGTTCACAGTGTGAGCAATGGATTGACATGTCATGTGTGTGCATGGTTGAAGGGCATGTGGCGTTCACCAAATGCGGAACAGGTGCACAAGGCAATGGGGCGCTGCAATGCAGCTGCATGACTGTGTGATGGTATACTTAAGACAATGGAGAACCATTTATTCAATGTAAATAGTTTAAGTCATTCCATATATGTGCCATATCCATTAAGACACCAATTTGGCATAGATGTGAACTAAATGGTTGGAGCTGTGCTAACCAACATGTGTACATGTCCCTCCAAGTCATCGCCACTTCACACACCCCTCTTCATCACACACCCATGCCATGCGGGTAATAATGTGTTGCCTCCTCACTTATTTTGTATCTCTTACCCTTGCAGGATATATACAACTCACTGTGGTATTGACTTCACATTGTCTGAGTGGCTGTGAGATTGATATACATCATTCTGGTCCTAAAAGCCTAAAATCCCCCAGATGCTCATGCTTTGTATCAGGATCGAGAGATTGCCTTTTGCCTTTTCCAGATGTTACTGAACTGCATGCATGACCATCCATTCATCTTTTACTTTCCCTGTCCACTTAGTATCCTTGACATCAAGGTGACTGGATAAGGGGGAGTGAGTGTAAGATGACACAACTCTGAAGACATCACAAAATAGTTTCTATGGAATGGCCAACATGTATCACTGTTCAATGGAATCTTCAGTCTTGTTGAGCTTTTTGCAAACCATAGCATATGACTGCTTTTTCCTGGTGGTACAGCATAGTAAAAAGCAACCATTTGCTGTGGAGATCAAAAGGCTCAACAAGACAAGACTGCCAATGAACAAGGACATGGTGTCTTGGCCACTCGACATCCATATATATGTTTTCTGGAATGCGTTGTCTTACACTCAAGAGGTGCAGGAGTATACTCACACAAATTGCAAAGTGGAAGTCAGTGGCACTTGAAATATGGTAATTGGAGGAACTATCGAATGTTCTCAGCAAGGTCATTCACTATTGTTTGTACAGATATGAGCCAATGAGAAGGGCAAGGAAGCAAGTGATATAGATGGTGGCAAGGGTGTGGTGGTAAGTGGTGTGAGCTAGGTCACAGAGTGGGGAGATGTGGTATGACATATTGTATAATGGCATGGAGTGGTAAGAAAGTGGGGGTGTAGGTATATGTAGTGTGCTCTGAACTAAGTTCAGACGGAGTGTTAAATGTGGGATGTTGATTGTGGTATAGGAACGTGGTAGTGGGTGATGTAAGTGGTTAAACATGTGTCAGTGAGGATGTAAGAAAGACATATAGTAGTGTAAGTATAGGGAAGCTGAACAAATACCATGAATATTTACAACAACTATTTCAGCTATATGCTTTCCAAAAGGTTTACTTTGAGTATCAGCCTTGCAGAAAACACTGAAGCCACGCTTGATACAGGCTGTGATGGAGTTGAATAGATGTACTTCAAATCACCAGTTGTTCCTACATGAGATTATTGTTGACACTGCCATCAAGTCACTGGATGGAAAAACTGGACATATGCCATGTTTTATAGCATGACCTCACCTGAAATGATCCATGGAATGAGCTCGCATCCACTGTCAGGTGTGAAATTCCATTGATGAACAAGTTTGTCACACATGGCATGGATCTTGTCAACAGTAACTTCACATATCATGTCTTTATCTATGTTTGGACATTGCCACAATGATGGTAAGGTCATCGGCCATAGAGAAGCTGTTGAGTGCAAATGCTTTTTGGGTAATGAGTGAACTGGACATTGGACATGTTCTGCATCAAATGTCTAGAAGTAGTCAATGAAAAGGCAAGCTTCGGAATGGAGAGTTGGGGGGAGTGACTGAGGGGAAATTGCTTGAATAACAGGAGATTGGTATGCTGCAGTGCTGAATGGGACAACATGGCATGCACCCTTTTATACATGGGTGGGGGAGTGGAGGTGCGCCATGCATCTGTGATGAGAATACAGAGGATGCTATTGTCCTTTTTGTTCACACATTCACACTGCTGCTACAAACAAACAAAAATGAGTAAAGCCACAAACACATGATGGAACCCACTACCATGTGCATATTGGAGCACCATTGTGGATACATTGTTGTTGAACGTACATATCATCAATGATGGATGATATACTAGTACAACACTATTATACCACACATTCAAATCAGCAATTTGACAAAAGTCTTATATGTCTTAACCCAAAGTGGCACTTGGTGCACTGCTGATGTTCCAATCAAACATGTCTTAGATTTCAAAACAGGTATGTAGATATTATTGTTGACTCAAAGATACATGTAATGATAAAACATGGTATTGGATGACACAGAGGCAAGTCAATTGTGTGGGATGTAACAATAAGAGTGGTAGCTAGACAATTGCAGGAATATAGCATCTGTGGAAGCGGCAATAATGTGTCCCACAGCTGACATAGATGAGAGACCTGTACTTTGTTGTGACTCCTATCAGTTTTCCCCTGTTGCAGGCAAGAATCATGTTGGGTGGCCACCCCCCATCAACAATGTGATGCCACCATGCTGGGCTATGTATGTAGCAAGGTCTGTGAAGGAGACCACATCAGGCAATGTTCTTTGCAGATGGGCAGCTGCCTGTACTTTTTTTGTAACTCACTACTATTAAAGTCCTAGCTAAACATATATTGTAATACTATCACAAGAACACTATTGTACAGCATATTTCCATTTGGAGCAACTATCATTAAACTGTTATAAAGTGTATGCACAGGAGATGGGAGACTGTGGCAATCATGATATATATAAATGTTAGGAGGTAGGAGAAGCTCATTGCAATGAGTGAGATAGGCAGTGTGTTGTATCTTAGGCTGTCAAGCTTGCTGCATTCACTCCCTATCCTTGTGATTTCCCTATCCTTGTGATTTCCACTGTGGGCTGGGCCTACAATTTGATATTTAGTAGATACTTAAATATGGTACATGTACAGAAACATGCCCTTAGCATGTTTGCAAGAATTTTCCTGTTCTTCTTTATCTGTGTGGTGCTCATATTTCAACACAAATGCACTAGTCTCACTTGCCCCTGGGGGCCAAATCCCATCATTGTCATTGTCACTGTCATTGCTTGCTGCCATCTTTGCCACTGGGGGCTGAATCCCATCATTGCCACTGTTGTGTCTGCCATTGGGGGCTGAATCCCACCTGTCATTGTGTTGTCACTTGCCATTGCCACTGAGGGCCAAAACTCTGCAGGATGTCTGAAAAGATGTCATTCAAGAAGTTGTTGAATGAAAACTATGAGGTTTGGAGGGTGTTGATGGAAGATCTGCTGACTTGAAAGGGGCTATATGATGTCAGAATGGGTGTTACCCCAGAACTTGTGAGAACAGGCATGAGCAGGCTAAGAGGATGAGGAGGATGGATGAGATGGATTGCAACAGCTGGGGGAGTAGAGATAAAGACAGGGGGAGAGGACAGATGATGCCAGACATGAGGGTGCAGACTAGAGAGAAGATGCTTTCCATTGTGCAGAAAGACTTAAGGAGAAAAGATGAGATGATGACAGGAGGGAGTAGATATGGAGGTGAAGCTAGAGAGTTGTAGCTCTGCTCCAAAGACTAAGACAAAGAGACTGCCTAATGCAGTAAGGGAAAGGATGTGGCCTAATGTAGATGTGGGAATCAGGCCAGAAGATGTAGACTAGACAAGACAAAACAAGAAGTGATGGGGAAGGGCAGATACCAGGTAGTACATAAAATAGACGTAAGTGTGGATACAGATATGGTGAATGATAAGAAAGATGAGATGAGATAAGATATAGTAGAGGGTAGAATATTGATGAGAAGATAGAAAGATAAAAGAACTGCTCAGTGTCGAAAAAGTAAGACAAAATCCAACAGCCCCCCATGCTGAGCATGTTCCGTTAAGGGGAGAATTTGAAATGATGATGGAGGGCACATTTGCACACGAAGACAGTGTTTGCAGTGGTGCGATTGCATGTGAGAGCAATGCTGAGTCAGTGCAAGAATGCACATTGTGTGCATGCCAGGATGCTGCATGAAAGAGTGAAAAAGGAGTGACAAGATGAGAAAGGGGTGTGTGACAGTGCTGGAGACTATTGGTTTAGTGGAGGTGTAGACACTGGGAGATGAAGTAGTGTAGAATGAATAGAGGATTGTGTTTGTGAAGACAAAGGAGTGAGGGTTGAATAGGAAACGATGAAGGCGATGAAATGGTCCAGTCATTTGAAGACATTGAGATTGTTGTCTTGATGGCTTGAGTTTTGCTATGCTTTCTTAAGACAGACAGAGGAGGTGCCAAGAGGGTATGATTGTGAAGGACATAGGTGACAACTAAAGACAGATAGGCAAGCAACAAGTTTGAGTAGCAACAAAGATGACAATGACGTTATAGACATGATGGTGGCAAGTCCTTGCGCTGCTGCACACATGGAGATGGTGTCCTTAGAAGTCCACCATCTCCAGCAGTGGTGCTGTGTATGGGTTGCATCCCACAGCTGATAATGATGGTTGGGAGATGTGGCCACGACGGAAAGGGTTGGTGTTCTTTGTGCAAACAAAGGATGACATTGGGGGAGGTACATACATTCTGTGACAAGGCGGAGGTGCCAGTGGTGTTGTGTACATTGTATGTAGTCCAGTGGAATCTTTGTTGTTGCTGGGGAATGGTTCTACAGGTGTCGTGCCGGTGGAGATGTGGTATGAATACATAGCTGCCATGCTAGTGTCTGTTGTCTTGTTCTGATCATCTGTGTTGCTGTGTTTGAGCTCAGGGTGTAGGTCCCAGCAGTACTCAGCCATGTGTGAGGTGCCACTGCAGTGTGTGCACTTGAAGTGATTGCATGGGCACGGAAGAGGTAGGGTGGTGGCTTTTGACAGCATTGCAGTGTGGTTCATTCTGGTCAACCAGTCTTGTTCGTCAATGATGCATGTGCATATGTCATTGGGGGTCACATCATTGAGGTTGTCTTGTGCTGCAAGGAAGGCCAAGACAATGTTTGACCATGACTCTGGCAGAGCCATGAGCATGGTCAATGCGAAGTTGTTGTCTGAGATGGTGTGGCCACAGTCTGCTAGCTCAATGTGTGCGAGCTTTAGCTTGTCAATTTGTGTGATGAAGGTGGTGTCTGGGTTGAACTTGAATAGTTGAATTTCCCGCACCTTTGAGAATGTGGCCATTGTGCTGGGTGTACCAAACTCTTGCTTTAGTACTGACCAATTCCATGAAGCTGTATTCAAATCCAAGACAAGGTGCATGTACACGGATCTGACGTACAAGCCAATGTACACTGTGGCTACATTGTCATCATCATCCCACTTGTCTCTTATCTCTGTGTTCTTGATGTCTTGTTTATCATCTTGGACCTTTATGACTTCTTTTCTGGTTGAGTTGATGATGGTGTCTGTGATGGTTCTGTATATGGGGGTTGGTTTGTTGAAGATAAGGACCTTCCATACTCCCATAACAACAAGAGCATTCTTGATGAGGGTTGACCAGACTTTGTAGTTGCTTGTGCCTTCAAGTGAGGGGATATGGGTTTTTGGGAGAGGTGCAGAGATGACTGGGCAGACTAATGAGAGGAATAGAATGAGGAGAGGAGTGAGGCCTGCTGAGCACTGGGCAGGGCCCATAACCTGTGAGAACAGGCATGAGCAGGCTAAGAGGACAAGGAGGATGGACAAGATGGATTGCAACAGCTGGGGGAGTAGAGATAAAGACCAGGGGAGAGGACAGATGATGCCAGACATGAGGGCACAGACTAGAGAGAAGATGCTTTCCATTGTGCCAAAAGACTTGAGGAGAAAAGATGTGATGACGATGGGAGGGAGTAGATATGGAGGCAAAGCTATAGAGTTGTAGCTCTGCTCCTGTCAGGACATACTTATTTTTCTCTTCATTTTATGATTTCTCCCATCCTTATCGCTCAAGATCTACTAGAGATATCTTATCTCATCTTATCAGATCATCAGTAGATCTTATCGCAATTATCTATGACTCATACTCATTTACTCATCAGGCCACTTACTGTACATTTATGACTACATTTCCCACAGACACTTATTGATGCAGTGCAATGCTGCACATTGCTTACTGATACCTCTCACAGATGCTGCACATCTTATTTACATACACCTGCCCTACAGTGACAGCACATGGTCTGTGCACCGATCCCTGTAGTATATAAGGAGTCTCATGTAGTAGATAGTTCTTTAGCTTTATACATCTGAGATATCTGCTACACAGCATGACTCTTCTTAAGGTGTATTGTCTCCTCCCTCACCAATCCCCCTCTCTCTTCAGTTGTGACCTTGCTGTCCTAGCGTGTGCCTCACAATTGTATAAAGCTCTCCTCAGTGACTTCACACATTCCTCCCATCTCAAACCATCACTCCCCTCCCTCCTTGCTCAAAGAGAGCATTGTATTGTATTAGGTCTCTGTTCTTCGTAGTTCAGCTGCAGTGCTGGGCCATATATTGCCTCAGCAAGCAGTGCTAGGGTGTCTACCACTTAGTGGGGCATCGCAAAACCTCCTGACAACCATTTGGACCAGGAGTACTATACCTTTTACTATAACAGAATCTCTTTTGTAGTACTAGTAGCACTTATATACTAGTATATACTCCCTACCTCCACCTTCCATTTTGTGTTGAAAGGCCTATTCCCTTGAAAAAGGAATAGCGAGTTTTCACTTCACACAATCTTATTTTCACCATTCCATGCATCTTACACTCGGAAAAGAGAACCAGATCTAGCAAATCCTACACCAGATTCAGCTCTCTTTCACCACCAACTCATTGGTTGACTTCTATTGCTCTCCTCCATTTCTATGCCAATGCCTACAACTACAGACAGCAGCAGGTGATCTGGTTCTTCAAATTACACAATCCCTATTACAACGACCATTATGAGGAATTCCTGTGGAATTTCTTTCCAGACTACCTTGACCACTCCAACCCATATTACGATTCATTCCCCCAGGTGTTCCTTTTTAGAAATGAACAATGACGCAACTGGGAATGAGCAACTGGGACATGAGGCAACCAGCACCAATGGTTGAAGATTCCTCGGTGGAACGAGAAAGGGAAAAACAAGAAGCAGATGAAACCAGAGAGCTCAGACTTCTAGATGTTGAGGAAGTGATGGAGATGATGAATGATCAGATGAAACAACAACAGCATGTACAGAAGGAACAGGGCAACACAATAATCAGTCTGGGGACTACAATGGCAGACATAGCCAAGAATATGAAGAATATCACAGCGATGATGTGACAACAAGTTCATCCTTCAACCCCCCCCCCCCCAGCTATTCCTGCCAATTCCTCTGGCCAAACAAACGTCCAACCAGCCCACATATTTGCCCAACACTGGGTGAAAGTTTCTGCACCTACAGCATTCTCGGGGAAGTGAGACAAACTTGACTCATTTGTCCAAGAATTATTTTTAGTATTCACAGCAAACAAAACATGGTCGGACAGTGATCAAATTACCTATGCCCTCTCCTATATGATAGGAGGCTCAGCAGAAGCATGGCACAATCTACAAGTCACAAAACAACAACTCCATCCCCTCAATCTGTTATACCCCATGCCGTTCCGAGATTGGGTTGAATTCAACACAAAATTACACAAACAGTTTGGAGATCCCAATGAAGCACATACAGCACAACAGGCTTTACACAAATTACAACAAATGGGAAAAACAGCAGACGAATACACCACTGAATTCCTTCTTTTAGCAGCAAAAACACTTTATGATGAGCATGTGCTCATTGACTGCTACAAGAGAGGATTAAACAGCAATGTATTAAACCATGTCTACAACATCAACCCACTCCCTACAACTTACCTAGATTGGCAGAGAATGGCTCAACAAGCAGATAGGCACATGTGAGAATATTGCCAGCTTATGCAATCAAGGGGTCCATCACAATGGACTCCTAGATATACTCAACAAGCCAATTATCAGCCAAACACGGGTATGCAATGAGCCAGTAATGCAACAGTGCCAATGGATGTAGATGCCACGCAGAGAAGAAGACCCCTAATATGTTTCAATTGCAGAAAAGAGGGGCATAGGGCAAATGTCTGTCCACAAAGAAAGAACATCAGGGAGATCCATGAAGAGATCAGGCAGATGAGCATGGTAGATTTTGAGAAGTTGATATTTGATGAAGGAGAAAGGAGGAAGCAGCAGGGTTTTGCAAAGGACAGCCAGTAGATGTCACTGGACTGTCCAAGAATATGTTCTCAGTACTTACTCCAGACAATGGCACTGTTGATCATGCTAATGTATGTGATCCTGTTGATGAAATTGTATTTAACAACATTGCATCGGAGAAACAGACTGAGAAGAAAGAGACATCAGAGACATCTGAGAGTATGCCCTCTCAAGAGAAAGAAAAGCACATAATCATGGGAATCAAGGTGGATTTACCCATGGTTAAAGTCGAAATCAAAGTACCAGAAAATGGACAAGTAGTAACAATTGAAGCCCTCCTAGATTCAGGAGCAACCACGTGTTATATAGACAAAGAATTTGTGAAAACAAATCATCTAAACACAAAGAAACTCCCTATCACCATACCAGTTTATAATGTAGATGGAACCAAAAATGAACAAGGATCCATCACAGAAACTGTGGATTTCATTGTCAAGGTCCAAAATCACATGGAATGAACATCATTCTGTGTTACAGGACTTGGAAAAGTCAATCTAATACTTGGAGAGACTTGGTTAAAAATCCATAATCCAGAAATAGATTGGAATATGGGGGTGATTTCATTTACCAGATGTCCACGAAGATGTCACTTGCATGTAATCAAAGAAAGGAAAGAATGGAAGAAGAAGAAGAAGAAGAAGAAGAAGAAGAAGAAGAAGAAGAAGAAGAAGAAGAAGAAGAAGAAGAAGAAGAAGAAAGAAAAGTTGAAAAAGGAAATACCAAAAATAGTGGAAGTTAATGATGATGATGATGATGATGATGAAGTACAGAAAGAGGATTGTATTCTCTGCATCATGATAGGAGATGATGAGAAGAATGCCACAATTCAAAATATATCTCAAGATCTAGTGATAGAGGCAGAAAAGAAAAAGATCAAGAAATCATTTGAAGATATTGTCCCAAAAGCATATCACAAGTTCAAATCAGTATTTGAAAAAGAATCTTTCGATGAACTGCCTCCAAAATGGATCTGGGATCATGCTATCAAGTTGAAACCAGGAGCAAAAATGCACATGGGAAAGGTGTACAACCTATCCTTTGTTGAACAACAAGAATTGGAGAAGTTTGTTGAAGAAAATCTGAAATCTGGGTGTATACATACTTCCAAATCACCCATGGCTTCCCCCTTTTTCTTTATCAAGAAGAAGTCAGGAGAATTACATCCAATTCAAGATTATCGACATCTCAATGAGATTACTATCAAGAATTCCTATCCCTTACCACTCATCTCAGAATTGATAGACAAACTCAAAGGGGCTAAATATTTCACCAAACTTGATATCAGATGGGGATACAACAATGTTCAAATCAAAGAAGGAGACAAATGGAAGGCTGCCTTCATAACAAACAAAGGCTTATTTGAACCTCTAGTTATGTTCTTTGGACTCACCAATAGCCCCACAACATTTCAAACTATGATGAACCACCTCTTCAGAGAACTCATCGCTAGGGGCAAAGTGGTAGTCTATATGGACAATATCCTCATCTTTACTGCAACAATGGAAGAACACCATCACATAGTCGAAGAAGTCCTCACAATCTTATGTGACAACAAACTTTATCTAAAACCCAAAAAATGTGAATTCAAGAAAACAGAAATTGATTATCTCAGCCTTAAGATATCCTTTGATAAAATCATGATGGATCCTGTCAAGGTCCAAGGGATAGCTGAATGGCCAACTCCAACTTCCATTACTGAAGTCCATTCCTTCTTAGGGTTTACCAATTTCTACCATCACTTCATTCGAGGATTCTCTGATATAGCAAAACCCCTGAATGTTCTTCTACAAAAAGACAGTAAATGGCATTGGGATCAAGAACAGAAAGACTCCTTTGAAAATCTTAAAACAGTGTTGTGTTCTAAACCTGTCTTAGTCTTTCCTGAACCAAATCGCCCATATCTTGTAGAAGCAGACAGTTCAGGATATGCTACTGGTGCAGTGTTGTCACAGATGAGAGATGACAAGAAGTGGCATCCAGTCACGTACATTAGCAAAGGTTTATTGCCAGCAGAGAGGAATTACGACATCTACAACAAAGAAATGCTGGCTGTTCTACACACATTGGAGCAATGGTGACATTATCTAGAAGGAACTGATAATGTTGTTGAGATCCTTACAGATCACAAAAACCTAGAGTACTTTATGAGTGCCCAGAAATTGAACCGTCACCAGGCTTGATGGTCTCTATTTCTTTCTAGGTTCAACTTTCACCTTTCCTGTGAGGCCGATGCAACTAGCGAGGTCACACAACAGAACTGAGAGGAGGAGAGAGGACAAGGATGATAGTATATCAGAGACTAACTCACTATGAAGTGGATATCTCAGAAGTACTAAGCTAAAGAACAAGTACACTACAAGGCACAGTATATATAGTAAATGCCTGGGTGCACAGACCAAGTATGTCACTATAGGGCAGGCATTTGAAGTACGGAAAAGAGGATAGCATGATGTCATGCACAGCATGTGTGAGAAGGATCAGTAAGTAATGCGCAGCATTGCACAGTCAATTGTGAGAGCATTTGTAAGTGTCTGTGGGAATATGTGTCATAAGTAAAGAGTAAGTGGCCCGATGACGAATGAGAAATGAGTCATAGATTATTGCGAAAGATATAATCGGATAAGATAAGATGTAACTACAGATCTTGAGTGATAAGATAAAAGAAAATTGTAAAAATGAAAAGAAAAATAACATGTCCTGACATTTCCCACAGACCAGGAAAGAGTTCAGCCAAACCAGATCTCCTCTCAAGATGAGCAGATCATAAAGAGGGGGTGGAACATGACAATGAAAATGTCATACTGCTTAAACCTGAATTTTTCACCAAACCAAACCATATACAAGCAGTATTGACAAACAATATTCCACTACTTCAGAAAATTGCAGATGAACAAGAGAAAGACAGAGATGTCAAGATGTGGGTAGAACTGTCAACAGATGAATGCAAAACAGCTACTATAGCAGGATGGGGACAGAACAAGAAAGGATTACTTACATACAAAAACAAAATCCTCGTCCCTGATAGTTGTAGAGCAGATGTCATCAAACAATGTCATGATACCCCAATCACAGGACATCCAGGACAATGGAGGACACTGGAGATAGTGTCAAGAACATTTTGGTGGAAGGGAATGGCAGCTTACATCAGAAAATATGTCAAAAGTTGCAACATATGCCAAGGAACAAAAACAATCACTCAGAAACCACAGGGAGAATTGACTCCAAATGAAATACCATCACATCCTTGGCAAATCATATCCACAGATCTCATTACACAATTACCAGACAGCCAAGGATATGATTCAATTCTAGTGGTCATCAATCATTTCTCAAAGATGATTCACACAATGGCAACAACATCCAACATCACTGCAGAAGGTGTAGCACGATTGTTTAGAGACAACATTTGGAAGCATCATGGATTACCTGAAAAGATTTTATCTGATTGTGGTCCCCAATTCGCTTCTAAAATGATGAAGGAGTTAAACAGACTACTGGGCATCAAAACAGCCCTATCTATGGCATATCATCCACAGACAGATGGACAAACAGAAAGGATTAATCAAGAAATTGAGCAATACCTCTGTATCTTCATCGATCATCGCCAGTCAGATTGGATGAATTGGTTGCCTATGGCAGAATTCTGTTACAATAACAGAGTCAATACTTCTACCAAATACTCTCCTTTCATGTTGAACTCTGGACAGAATCCACGCATGGGATTTGAACCAGGCAAGACATCCACTATCAATTCGGTAGAAAATTTCATTGAAGGGTTGAAGAGAACGAGGGAAGATGCAGAATCAGCATTAAGGAAAGCAGCTGATGACATGAAGAAGTATTATGACACATAAGGGAAAAACTCCCATGTATCAAATTGGAGATAAAGTCTGGTTAGATGTGTCTAACATACAGGCTGGACAACCAACTCAGAAATTGGATCATAAAAGACTTGGTCCATATTCAATCACCAAAGTGCTTTCAAAAAACACATATGAATTAGCACTCCCCAAGTCTATGAAGATTCATCCAGTCTTTCATATCATCAAATTACTACCATATTCTCCAAATGATATCCCAGAATGAATCATCAAAATTCCTCCACCACCTATCATCAAAGATAATGTTGAGCAATACAAAGTTGAAAGATCTTAAACAGCAGAAAATATCATGGGAACATCCAATATCTTATCAAGTGGAAAAACTACCCAGAAGATGAAAATTCCTGGGAACCAGCATGTATTATGATCAAAGATGTACCCAAGCTGGTCAAAGAATTCCACACCATTCATCCCACGGCTATTTGATCTATTCAACATTGCTCCATTCCTATCAAATGACTTTCCAACTTAGCTACTTTACCCACTCATGGATCAGAGCATGCTGCCAGATTAGATCTTTACAGTGCAGAAGAAATTGTTATTCCTGCACATGGTCAAAAACTAGTCAATACTCAAATCTCCTTGGCTATACCAGACAACTGCTATGGACAAATTGCTCCTCGCAGTGGTCTGGCTGTCAAAAACTCTATTCATATTGGAGCAGGAGTTATCAACTCAGATTATTGTGGACCCATAAAGATTCTACTTGTCAATCTTGGTGATAATGACTTCGCTATCAAAATCAAAGACCGACTTGCTCAATTGATCCTGGAACATATATCTCTTGCTAAAGTCAAAGAAGTCACTTCTTTAGATGATACACAACGCAGTGATAAAGGTTTTGGTTCTACTGGAGTCTCCTTTGCTCATCGAGTTGTCTCACCCTAAGAAGGGGGGTATTTGTCAGGACATACTTATTTTTCTCTTCATTTTACGATTTCTCCCATCCTTATCGCTCAAGATCTACTAGAGATATCTTATCTCATCTTATCAGATCATCAGTAGATCTTATCGCAATTATCTATGACTCATACTCATTTACTCATTGGGCTGCTTACTGTACATTTATGACTACATTTCCCACAGACACTTATTGATGCAGTGCAATGCTGCACATTGCTTACTGATACCTCTCACAGATGCTGCACATCTTATTTACATACACCTGCCCTACAGTGACAGCACATGGTCTGTGCGCTGATCCCTGTAGTATATAAAGAGTCTCATGTAGTAGATAGTTCTTTAGCTTTATACATCTGAGATATCCGCTACACAGCATGACTCTTCTTAAGGTGTATTGTCTCCTCCCTCGCCAATCCCCCTCTCTCTTCAGTTGTGACCTCGCTGTCCTAGCATGTGCCTCACAGCTCCAAAGACTAAGACAAAGAGACTGCCTAATGCAGTAAGGGAAAAGATGTGGCCTAATGTAGATGTGGGAACCAGGCCAGAAGATGTAGACTAGACAAGACAAAACAAGAAGTGATGGGGAAGGGCAGATACCAGGTAGTACATAAAATAGACATAAGTGTGGATACAGATATGGTGAATGATAAGAAAGATGAGATGAGATAAGATATAGTAGAGGGTAGAATATTGATGAGAAGATAGAAAGATAGAAGAACTGCTCAGCGTCAAAAAAGTAAGACAAAATCCAACAGAACTAACCAGTGGTCCAAACTCATCTGCAATGCATTCCTGGCAAAAGAAGAATGCTGAAGCCCATGCTGAATTCATTTTGCATGTGGAGGTTGATCAGCTGCCACACATGACAAGCTGTGTCACTGCAGAGGTATGGGTGGAGTTGGAGAGGGTCCATCATGCATGAGGTCTTGCTGTGAGGCTCATGCTTGACAGTGAGGTCACAAGAGTAAGAGGAGGATGGACAAAGGGATGAGACAATACTTCTAAGGATGAAGTCATGCTGTATAGGCAGATATCCCAGATGTATAAAGCTAAAGAATACATGCTATAGGAATGCCCTATATATACTAAAGGAATTGGTGCACAGACCATGTGCTGTCACTATAGGGCAGGCATATGTAAGTAAGATGTGCAGCATCCATGAGAACTATCAGTAAGCAATACATAGCATTGCACAGCATCAATAAGTGACTGTGAGAATATGAGTCATAGATAATTGTGATAAGATCTACAGATGATCTGATAAGATGAGATAAGATATCTTATGTAGATCTTGAGTGATAAGATTGAAATAAATTGTAAATGAAGAGAAAAATAAGTGTGTCCTGACAAATACCCCCCTTCTAAGGATGAGATGACTTGATGAGTATGTTTATGCAACACCTGTAGAACTGAATCCTTGTTCTCCTCTTTCTGTGTCATCCAATGTAACAACTTCCTTGATATCAGTCAGTGATATATGTTTGAGGATAAGTTGCGCAACTCAATCTTTTGTTTTGACCTCAAAGTCTTTAGTACCAAGATTGACTAAGAGGATTTTGATAGGTCCATGATAATCAGAGTCAATAACTCCTGCCTCTGTATGAATAGAGTTTTTGACAGCCAATCCACTGTGAGGAGCAATACATCCATAACAATGTTTTGGTATAGCCAAGGAGATTTGAGTGTTGACTAGACTCTGATTATGTGCAGGAATAATGTTGTTTTCTGCACTATATAGATCAAGACCAGCTGCAGTTTCTGAACCATGAGTGGGTAATGTGGCTAATTCAGAAAGTCATTTGATTGGAAGAAGACAATGTTGAGTGGAGCAAATAGCAGCAGGATGAAGTAGATGGAATTCTTTAACTAGCTTGGGTACATCTTTGGTTATAATGCCTGCTGGTTCCCAGGAATTTTCATCTTCTGGGTAGTTTTTCCATTTGATGAGGTACTGTGTTCATCCTCTATATTTTCTGCTACTGATGATTGCTTCCACTTTGTATTATTCAACATTGTCTTTTATAATGGGTGGAGGAGGAGTTTTGATGATTCATTCTGGAATATCATTGGGGATGAAAGGAAGAAGTTTGACAACATGGAAGACTGGATGGATCTTCATAGATTCGGGGAGTGCTAATTCATATGCATTGTTTGAGAGCACTTTGGTAATTGGGTAAGGTCCAAGTCTTCTATGATCCAATTTCTGCATAGGTCTTCCTGTTTGTATGTTAGATGCGTCTAACCAGACTTTATCTCCAATTTGATATTTTGGTGTTACTCCTCTGTGAGCATCATAATATCTTTTCATATCATCAGCCACTTTCTTCAGCACTGATTCTGCATCTTCTCTTGTCCTCTTCAACCCTTCAATAAAGTTTTCTACTGAATCAATAGTGGACATCTTGCCTGGTTCAAATCCCATTCATGGATGTTGTCCAGAGTTTAAGATGAAAGTGTTTGTGCAGGTATGAGCAGGCAATCGAGACCAATATGATTGTTGTGATGATAGACAGCATGTCCCTGATTGAGAGAAGAACAGGTAAGAGTCCTGCAGTGATGATAGATGCCATGAGCACAGTGTGTGCCATGACATGGTAGTAGAGGATGTTAGATGGCATTGTAAGACATCTAAGGAGGTGGTAAGTGGGGGCTTCTCCTTATCTAGTGTAAATGAGCTAAGGTTGAAGCAGAGTTTGTAAGTGAAGGGCAACAGTTGCCATATGTAGACAGGACATGGGTCGCCCCAGGATAGTGAGTTAAGTAAGTAGGTTGGACATGTGTTAGCAAGATGTGAGTAAAACATGTGGTATTGTAAGTAGAGTGAAGCTGAACAATTGCTGTGGATATTTCCAACAGAAAGGAGAATATTTTGTTGAGGCATGAACCCTGTTATTGTAACAGAATTCTGCCATTGGCAACCAGTTCATCCAATCTGAAGATATTGTTCTATCTCCTGGTTAATTTGTTCTGTTTGTCCATCTGTTTGTGGATGATATGCTGTGGATAATGCTGTTTTTATGCCCAACAATCTGTTCATTTCTTTCATCATTTTGGATGTGAATTGTGGACCTCAATCAGAGAGAAATTTCTCTGGTAGTCCATGATGTTTCCAAATGTTATCTCTGAACAATCTCACTACTCCTTCAGCTGTTACATCTGATGTTGTTGCCATTGTGTGAATCATTTTGGAGAAACAATCCACTACCACCAATATTGCATTGTATCCTTGGCTATCAGGTAATTGAGTGATTAGATCAGTTGATATGATCTGCCATGGATTGGATGGTATTTCATTTGGTGTCAGTTCTCCTTGTGGTTTTGTTGGGAATGTTTTTGTCCTTTGACAGACATCACATCCTTTGATGTATTTCCCAACATATGCCACCATTCCTTTCCACCAAAATGTTCTTGACACTATCTCCAGTGTCCTCCATTGCCCTGGATGTCCTGTGATGGGAGTGTCATGACATTGTTTGACAACTTCAGCTCTGCAACTGTCTGGGACAAGGATTTTATCTTTGTATGTCAATAATCCTTGTTTATTTTCTCCCCATCCAGCTATAGTTGCTGTCTTTGCTTTATCTCCTGACAATTCTCTCCATCTCCATCCTTTACTTGTTCATCAGTAATCTTGTTGAGGAGTGGAATGTTGTTTGTCATAACTGCATTGATATGATTTGGATTTTTGAAAAACTCTGGTTTTAGCAGTATGACATTCTCATTGTCATGTTACACCCCCTCTTTATGATCTGATCATCTTGATAAGAGGTCTGGTTTGGCTGAACTCTTTCCCAGTCTGTGGGAAAGGTGAAAGTTGAACCTAGAAAGAAACAGGGACCATTGAGCCTGGCAACGATTTAGTTTCTGGGCACTCATAAAGTACTCTAGGTTTTTGTGGTTGGTGAGGATATTGACCATACTATCTGTTCCTTCTAGATAGTGTCTCCATTGCTCCAGTGCACGTATAATAGCCAGCATCTCCTTGTTGTATGTATCATAATTCCTCTCTGCTGGAGACAAGCTTTTGCTGATGTATGCCACTGGGTGCCATTTCCCATCATCCCTCATCTGCAACAAAACTGCTCCTGTGGCATAACCTGAGCTATCTGCTTCAACTAGATATGGCCTGTGGGGTTCAGGGAAAACAAGGACAGGTTGCAAACATAACACTTTCTTCAAATTTTCACATGAAGTAATTTGTTCCTGATCCCATTGCCATTTGACATCCTTTTGAAGAAGAGAGTTAAGGGGTTTTGCTAATTCAGAAAATCCTTGGATAAAGTGGTGATAAAAGTTTGTAAACCATAAAAATTGTTGGAGTTAAGGTCAAATGCATGACCCTGTACATGTGCTACTACTCTTCATAACAGAGCTACAATACTTTCATAGCAGAGTTACAACTCTACAGTAGTCATGACAGCTCCACATCATGCTAATAGCACTTCACTTAGACAAGGCCTGGTAGCTCAGTGGTTAGAGCACCCACCCAGAGTAAGGGAGGTCCTTGGTTTGAACCCAAGCCAAGTCACTATTTTGGTAATTGCACTTTCTAACAAAAATGAATGAACTTCTGTGACTGAGGTTGGTATGGGCCAGTCAGCTATTCCTTGAACCTTGATGGGATCCATCATGATTTTGTCAAAGGAAAATTTAAGGCCCAAATAGTCTATCTTGGTTTGTTTGAAATTGCATTTTTCTGGTTTGAGATATAGTTTGTTATCATGGAGTATTTTGAGGACTTCTTCAACAATGTGACAATGTTCTTCCAATGTTGTGGTAAAGATGAGGATATCATCCATATAGACAACTACCTTGCCCCTAGTGATGAGTTCTCTGAAGAGATGATTCATCATAGTTTGAAATATTGCAGGGCTATTGGTAAGTCCAAAGAACATAACAAGGGGTTTGAATAATCCTTTGTTTGTAATGAAGGCAGCCTTCCATTTGTCTCCTTCTTTGATTTGAATATTGTTATATCCCCATCATATGTTGAGTTTGGTGAAGTATTTAGCCCCTTTGAGTTTATCTATTAATTCAGAGATAAGTGGTAGTGGGTAAGAATTCTTGATAGTGATCTCATTGAGGTGACAATAATCTTGGATAGGATGTAATTCTCCCAATTTCTTTTTGATAAAGAAGAATGGTGATGCCATTGGTGATTTAGAGGGTCAAATACATCCAGATTTGAGATTTTTGTTGATAAACTTCTCCAATTCTTGTTGTTCTGTAAAGGAAAGATTATAAATATTTCCCATGTGCATCTTCACTCCTTCTTTCAATTTGATAGCATGGTCCCAAGTGTGTTTCAGTGGTAATTTGTCAAATGATCCTTTGGCAAATACTGATTTAAATGCATGATATGCTTTAGGGACAATATCTTCAAAGGACTTCTTGATCTTCTTCTTCTCTGCTTCTATTGCTAAGTCCTGAGAGATATTTTGAATTGCTGCTTCTTTCTCATCATCTCCTATCATGACACAGAGAATTTTTGTCCCCTTTACATACTTCATCATTGTCTTCATCATCAACTTCTACCATGATTGGTATTTCTGCTCTCGTCTGTTCTGATATCTTCTTCTTTCTGATTTTCCTATCTGCTACTACTTGTACATGACAATGTCTTGGACATCTCATGAATTTTACAGCACCAGTTTCCCAATTTATTTCTGGATTGTGGATCTTCAACCAAGTTTCCCCTAAGATTAGGTTAACTTTTCCCAAACTGGTAACACAGAATGTGGTTCTTTCTGTATGGTTTTGTATTTTGATTATTAGATCCACTGTTTCTTTGATAGAACCATTTTTGTTCTTGGTTCCATCAACATTGTAAACTGGTATGGAGATTGGAAGTTTCTTTGTGTTAAGATGATGTGTTTTAACAAACACCTCATCTATATAACACATAGTTGCTCCCAAATCTACTAGTGCTTGGATTGAACTCACTTGTCCATCTTCTGGCTTCTTGACTTTGAGTTGAATCATGGGTAATTCTGTTCTAATTCCCATGACTATGTGCTTTTCTTCTTTAAGAGAGGGCATACTCTCTGATGTCTCTTTCTTCTCTGTCTTTGCTTCTGATGCAATGTTGTTAAATATTTCAATGGGATCACATACATTGGTGTGGTCAACTGCACCATCATCAGGAGTAAGTACAGAAAATCAATTTGAGGACGAAGTAGTGACATCTACTACTCATCCTTTCCAAAACCCACTTCTTTTGCAATCTTCTTGATTGCTTTGTTGTTCAACATCTGTGAGAATTCCTCTGTTGTCATGCCTCTTATCTGCTCATGAATCTCATGAATCTTTCCCATATGTTTCTGTGGACAGTCCCTGGAGATATGACCTTTCTCTCTGCAGTTGAAATATATAATCTCTCTTTTCCTTTGGGCTCTGTCTACATCCATATGGACTGGCACATTGCTTGCTCTTTGTGGTGGTGGGTTTTGAGGTGGTGTGTACTGATTGGTTTGATAATTATTGTTGGTTTTTCACTACCTTATGATGCTGGTCACACTGTTTACTCATTAAGTATACTTATCTCTATCTCATCTTATTGGTATTTCATTTCTCTTTATGGTTTGAGCTCCTCTTAAACTCTATCTAGCTCTTACTATATCTTCTTCACTTTGTCTTTGTCTTACTAGAGCACTTCTGCATGTGCTGAGCTCTTTCTCTTTTCTGTGTACCTTCTACCCTCTGGTACACTTCTTCTCTATCTTACAGTCTCTTCTGGGCTTGAAGCCTACTTCTTTTGTGACATGGTCTTCTCTCTGCTTGCTGTCTTGCTTAGATTTCAACAGTGTTTGCTTCCCTTGCTGTGCTGCCCAATTTCAATAATTATGAGGTATCCAGCATGGATTGTCTTGTTCTTGAGCAAGTTGTTTGAACTCGCACATGTGTCTATCAGTAGACTGTGCCACTTGTTGCCACCTTGCATACATAGTTGGGGGAGGATCAATGTTGTAAGTGCATTGTAGAAGATCTATGTTGAGCCCTCTTCTGTAACAATCTATCAATGTGCATTCATCATATTGCATCTTTGTTGCTAGAAGTAGGAACTCCATAGTATAATCTTCTGTGGTTTTCCCCAACTGTTGTAGTTTGTGTAGAGCTTGTTGTGCAGTGTGTGCTTCATTGGGGTCACCAAATTGTTCTTGGATTTTGGCTTCAAAATTGAGCCAATTGTTGAAGGGCATAGGGTAGAGGGGATTTGTGGGATTAGCTTCATGTAGCCTTTGCTTTGCCACTTGTAGATTTCTCCACTGTTCTGCCAATCCTCCTATCATAAATGATAGGGCATATGCAATCTGATCACTGTTGGTCCACATTTTGTTTGCCACAAATACAAGAAATAGTTCCTGAATAAAAGAGTCCAATTTCTCTTGCTTCCCCAAATAGGGAGTAGGTGCAGAAACTTTGACTTGGTGTTGGGCATATATGTGGGCCCCTTGGCCTGTGGCAAGGCCAGACATACTGGCTTGTGTAGGGGTTTGGATTTGGTGGGTGCTCATCATTGCTGTGATACTGGCCAATGATTTGGCGATTTCCACCAATGCATTTCCCATTTCCAAGCTCTGGATAGCTTGTTCTTTGTGCCAGTTTTCTGCTTCCATCCTCATTGTCTCCATCATATCCTCTAGATCTGTGATCCACATTCTTGTTATGTCTGCCACTTCTTTTCTTTCCTTTATGCATTCTTTGGATGAATCTTCCACCATTGGTGCTGGTTCCCTGGCCTCCCACATACTTGGTCCTGGTTGACTCATTGTTTGTTTCTGAAGATGAATGCTTGTGGGAGTGAATTATAATATGGGCTGGTTCTTTCCCAGTAGTGTGGAAAGTAGTGCCAAGGGAAGTCTTCAGGATGGTTGATGTAATGTTGGTTGTGTAATTTGAAGAACCAAATAGCTTGTTGGCAGTGATATTCGAATGCGTTTCTGTAATAATGGATGAGGGCTTGTGAGGTGTGAGGATGACTTGGTCTAGGTAGTGGAGAGGTAAGTCTGGCATATGATTTGCCTGACCTAGTCCTCTTTTCTGAGTGTAGTATTCTCAGAATGATGAAAATAAAACTGTGCAAAGTGAAAACTCTTTGTACCTTTTTCAAGGGTACAAGCTGTTTAAACACAGAGTGGAAGGTGGAAGTAGGTATGTATGTACTGGTAGATACATATTACCAGTACTACGAAAGAATTGTTTGTTACAGTAAAAGTTATAGTATCTCTGGTCTGAACAGTTGTCAGAGAGGTTTTCGATGCCCCACTAAGTGGTAGACACCCTAGCACTGCTTGCTGAGGCAATGTAAGGCCCAGCACTGCAGCTGAACTATGAAGAATGGGAGAACTATAACAGTACAATGCTCTCTTGAGCGAGGAGGGAGGGGAATGATGATTTGGGACACAAATGTAGGGATGAGGAAATAGTGAGGTCACTGAGAGGAGCTTTATACAATTGTGAGGCTCATGCTTGACAGTGAGGTCACAAGAGTAAGAGGAGGATGGACAAAGGGATGAGACAATACTTCTAAGGATGAAGTCACACTGTATAGGCAGATGTATAAAGAAGTTAAAGAATACATGCTATGGGAATGCCCTATATATACTAAAGGAATTGGTGCACAGACCATGTGCTGTCACATTAGGGCAGGCATATGTAAGTAAGATGTGCAGCATCTGTGAGAACTATCAGTAAGCAATATGCAGCATTGCACAGCATCAATAAGTGACTGTGAGAATATGAGTCATAGATAATTGTGATAAGATCTACAGATGATCTGATAAGATGAGATAAGATATCTTATGTAGATCTTGAGCAATAAGATTGAAATAAATTGTAAAATGAAGAGAAAAATAAGTACATCCTGACACTTGCAACACATATCTCATGGAGGAGGTTCTATTCAATGCAGATGAAGAATGGAGATTGCATGTCAACCTGGATTGTGGAGGTGTGCCATATTGGCTTCCAGTTGTCACAGATGGGGGTCACTGTCAATGATGAAGAACACATACTGGTGCTTACCATGGGCCTTCCTCTGTCCTATCACACCTTCATCAGCAATCTGGAGAATGTTGTGTCAGAGGATCTTACCCTAGATCATGTTATCAACCAGTTGCTCAACAAGGAATCCCACCAACAGAGCTACAATGTGTGCACAAGCCACCATGTTACCAACCAAGAGGTAAGCAATCCTGATATTGCATTAGCTGCTGTATCTGCAAACCCATTGCACCCCAATCTTGCACATATTATGTGCTTTTGATGTGGTAAAAAAAGCCACTTTCAAGCTAACTGCCCACAAACTGCTGTTGTACCTGTTGCTGGCCATGCTGCTATGGCTGTTGAAGGGTTGGAGAATGAAGGAGTTTGGTAGATGTCTGGGATTATGGGGGTGCATACCCTAAGTTCTTCTGTTTTTATTTTATTTTATTTTTTTTGTTTTTTGTTTAGCTCCCCTCCTTTCATGGTTCATTATGCTTTGCTCACAGGGGTGTGTTGTATTTTGGGCTGTTGAGCTTGCTCCATTCACTCCCTATCCTTGTGATTTCCACTGTGGGCTGGGCCTACAATTTGATATTTAGTAGATACTTAAATATGGTACATGTACAGAAACATGCCCTTAGTGCATTTGCAAGAATTTTTCTGTTCTTCTTTATCTGCATGGTGCTCATATTTCAACACAGAGACATGGCTGCAGCAGAGTATAAGAGATCACCAACATGGTAAGGTGAGATGATGTGGTCCAAGTACACTGCAGGGAAGATATAAGAGTGTGAAAGATGGGATAGGAAGAGTACTCACTCAGATGTGTAGTAAGACATCTGAGGAGCTGTGGCATAGTGTCCATCTTATATAGTGGAGTGTGGGTAGAGTTGGTGCAGAGAGTAAAGTAGAGAGAACAACAAATACCATAATGAGAAGGGACATGTGTCATCTGGAGAATAGGTGGAGTGTGAACATGCTCAGAGGTGTATGCAGTCTGAGGAGTAGAAGTCCAAGGCAGCAATAAGTATGTATGTGATATGTAATGTGTGTGTTGCAAAGAGGAGCCAAACAAAAGTATAGTAGTACTCACAGTGGATTCAACATAAAGCTTGTGCAATTTATAGCTACACTATTTGTACAGGGCATGTTCAAAGCATGTGGATGGGGTGGTGGTCAGGGTGTCAGGCATGCTCTAGGGCATAGCTGGCAGTGGGCAATTGGTCATCTGCCTAGTGGGGGATAAGTGTTAGGATCTGACTTCTTTTCTTTTTCTTCTACTTTTGGCAGATCTTTTGCGATATCACTCATATCTGACCATGTGCTGGACTGTACAAATACATGGGCACAACCCCATGGTGTCAGGATCATCAAGCCTACGGTGGACATCTGTAGCACAAGACCACCAACTCCTGACATATCCCTGCTCTCCTTTGGAGAGGCTTACTGGGAGCTGCCCTGGATCTAGGCCAAGGGATGAGAAGACTCAGCCATAGAAGAAGGGGATGAACCAGCTGTAACAAGCTGGAGTCTATTCATCTAGCTACCTAACTACTTATAGTACTATGGATTGTGCACAGACCAGGTGCAGTAACTAAGGGCAGGTCAAGCAGTAACTAAAGTGCAGCATGTGTGGGATCATAGCTTACAGATGCGCAGCAGCTGTGGGAACTATCCCTGAGAATACCATAACAACAGTAAGTAAGATATCTGACAGGATAAGATAAAAGAGATAAGATGAAGATCTTATCTTATCAGATTATCTAAAGTAAAAGAAAGAAAAGAATAAAATAATGGTAGGGAATAAGGTCAGTGGTAGGAGTCTGACACATGGCAACAACACCCTGTATGTTTCCTTTAAGCCTCTTTCCCTTTTTTATCCATTCCCCCATTACTGGGATATTACTTAAGGAACATCTCAAACATACGATGAGGGTCATTCTTGACCTCTTATATCTTGTACCTTTGTAGAACCAAATCCCAGAAGAATGAGTTATTGTTCATCTTGAATCATACTCAGTCATCCTTTGTTGGAGTCTTGGATTCCCCAACCATAGGTGTTTGGCTGCTATGTGTGCTGAATCCTAAAACTAGGTCAAGAATCTTGCATCACTCCCCTTAAGACTCACCCTGGCACCCCCAATCCCTCATCCCCTACCTATGGGATTCAGGTTTAGTCCCTGACAAGGCCTCATCCTTTTTAGAAACCCTCCAGTTGAATATCAAGGTCACAACACTTGGAAGATCACCAGCACCAACCATCATCTGGATAGCAGTGGTGCCACCTCAACAGATCTGACAACCCTGAACATCTGAGCCTATTGTCTTGATCTTACTACCTCCACCTCTATGGATATTCCCCCAGTTTATTCCAATCACCCCAGGGATGGCCACTCCCCCCTCTTCCCTCCCACTCTCCTCAGGATCCTTACCAACTCCTGGAAACATCCTGTCATACCCCCCTCTTCCCCCCAGTCCTGCCCCAAACCCTACCCCCACCTCAACAATGTCCACATCCATCCCCTGACTATTAAAGATCAACAAACCCCTGAAATATGATGGCTTGTGAAAGGACTTTCAAAGTTTCTACCTCTCTTGTCAGAAATACCTCATTGCCCATGCTGACCTGCTTCCTTCAGATAGCCAGAAAATCCTCTTTGTGCTTTCCTTCATGACAAAAGGGACAGCCAAAGCCTTCAACAATCACTATTTGCTTAAAAACTTCAAAAAAACCCCTTACCCCCTATATGCTGACTTTGTTGTAGAACTAAAGAAGACCTTTGATGATCTGCACAAGACCAAACATGCTTATGCAGAACTATGGGCCCTCAAACAGAAAACCAACATGGTCAAAGAATACAATGCCACCTTCCTTGTGCTGGCCTATGAAGCCAGAATCATTGACAATGAGACAAAAATCAACTACTACAAACAAGGCCTCAATTCAGCTCTATGTGACCAAATATACAATGGAGATCTCCCATCCACCTTCAAAAAATGGATGGAACAAACCATCCATTAGACATCCAGTGGAGATCCCAACAGGATCAAAAGAAAGTATGAGTCCCTCACTTCTTCCCCAGGATCAGTAATACCCCCTGTCATGATCCCAATGCCATGGATGTGGATAGAATTCACCCAATCTCCACTGAACAACCCAGGCTAAATAAAATCACCAATGAAGATCAGGAGAGGCTGCAAAGAGAAGGAAAGTGTTTTACATGTTGACAAAAAGGACACATGGCATCCCAATGCCCCACAAAATAATCAAAACCCCAGGTTCAAACCATAGTGGAAGATTTGTTGCTCAGTTCATCTAGCCCAATTATCCCAACACCCCAGTTGTCAACATCTTGACAATCCTGGGTTGATCCTATCCCCAACAATGATTCTGACTGAGAATCCCTCAACCCACCCACATACAATGCTGAGGAAGTCCATCGACTCTATGAACAAATTTGCACAATGCTGATGGAGGGAAAGCATTAATGGAACTCTCAGAGGATTTTTAGATGGTTCTGATTCCCATATGCAACTCAGAACCACAATCTTGTACCCTGACAACATGTGAAGAGCCATACCATCATCAACCTCATTCATGATTCCAGTCATGCTCTCCAACAGGTCAGAAAGCTGTTTAATCAACAAAAAGGCTCTCATTGACAGCAGAGCCACCAACAACTTCATTAATATTCACCTAGTAGAAAAGACTCAAGACTCAACTTTGACAGACCCCCCTACCCAAGGAATGGATCATTCAAAATGCCAACAACATGGAGAACATATCAGGGAGAATCAAAAGTGAAGTAGAGCTCTGTATGTGTATCAGAATGCATTCAGAAGTTCTCCATTTATATGTGATGGAACTCAGGCACAACAACATCATACTGGGACACCAGTGGCTCTTGTGCCATAACCCTGAGATTGATTGGTGCAAGAAACAACTACAACTCTTTCAATGCCACCCAGCTTCTGTCTGTGCCAATAAACACATCTCCAAATCCTGGAGAGTTCAACTCTCCAAGGGATTGCCACTTGAGCATGATGATCAAGTATACATGGGGCTCTGGGATGAAGAACAACTACAACAAATCAAACAGACTGAACTCAACTCCCCCATACCACTCTGTTTTCAACAATTTCAATCTGTTTTTGATGAAGTGACCTCCCATGCATTACCACCACTACAAGAGTGGGATCATGCTATTGACCTCAAGCCCAATGTGATCCCCACCAACAATTGCAAGATTTATCCATTGAACCCTGCAGAACAAGAAGCACTGGACACCTTCCTATGAGATATGCAAAATCAAGGGTATATTCACCTGTCAAAGTCACCCTTTGTGTCCCCCTTCTTCTTCATCTGGAAGGATGGCAAGCTTCAACTGGTACAAGATTACCAACAATTGAATGCACTCACAGTCAAAAATCAGTACCCATTACCCCTGATTTCAGACATCATTGACAAGTTGAAGTCTGCTAAGTATTTCACTAAGTTTGATGTACATTAGGGGTATAACAATGTGCAAATAAAAGAGGGGCATGAATGGAAAGTGGCTTTCAAGACTAACCATGGCATGTTTGAGCCATTGTTTATGTTTTTTGGACTTATGAATTCTCCTGCCACCTTCCAGGCAATGATGAACTCACTTTTTAAGGATCTATTAGATACTGGGAAGGTGTTCATTTATATGGATGACATCTCAATAGCAACAGCCACTATTGATGAGCATGACACTCTAGTTGAACAAGTCCTCCAGCATCTTCAAGACAATTGCCTTTTCCTCAAACTGGAGAAATACTCATGGCAACAAGAAGTTGAATATATAGGACTTGTCATCTGACCAGGACACATTGCAATGGATCCGAAAAAGTTAGATGGCATTCAGGACTGGCCAGCACCCACTGAACTAAAGGAAGTCCATGCCTTCTTGGGGTTCACAGGATTTTATTGTCATTTCATATGAAACATTTTGCAATTTACATGACCATTACATGATCTCACAAAGAAGAATCAAGAATGGACTTGGGGGAAACCACAACAACATGCCTTTGCTGCATGAAAGGCCAAATTCTTATCCTCTCCTATCCTACTATCCCCTGATGTATGAGCTCCCTTCCAACTAGAATGTGATGCCTTGAAATTGGCATGTGGAGGAGTACTATTGCAGAAGGGGGACAATGGATCATGGCACCCAGTTGCCTATATGTTGAAATCCTTCACAGAAGCTGAAAGAAACTATGACATCTACAATGGAGAGTTACTTGCAATTATCAAAGCTCTCGAAGAATGGAGACATTACATAGAAGGAGGGCTGCACACAATTGATATCCTAACCAACCACAAAAACCTTGAAGTATTTTGAGAAGCCTGCAAGCTTTCCAGGCATTGAGTGAGATGGGCCCTCTTCCTCACCTGTTTTGAGCTTAATATCCTCCATGTACCAGGAATCAAGGCAGGCAAACCCAACACTCTGTCCCACCAACTGGATCACAACCAAGGTGACAACAATAACAAGGATTGGGCCATTCTACTTGGTGAATTGTTTGCCAAACCCCTCACTACCATCCTTGATGACCCCAAATACCTTGTGGATGTACAAAATTGCCCTGACTGGGATGAAGAAGTCCTTGACATAGCTAGGATTTTACAAGCTCAAGGTTCACATCCTGCCAAAGTGGGACTACAGAAACATTGGTTGATTGGGTTGGGCACCATCTACTACTCCAACTGACTCTATGTGCCCAGAAACCCAATGTTATGATGACACATCATCAATGACCACCATACCCCCCTCACCATGGGACACCCAGGGTGGCTCAAGACCCATGACTTAGTTCAACAAAACCTCTGGTGGCCAAAAATATGATGGCAAGTATTTGATGTTGTAGATGGATGTCCAACATGCCAACAAAATAAAGATCTCCCAAATTGTCCCCCTATCACCCTTGTTCCCATCTCTGCCAACCCTTGTGTGCTCCCCTTTTCCATAGTGTCTATGGACTTTATAACACAACTCCCCCATTCCCACAGCCATGATGCTATTGCAGTCTTCATTGACCACAATGTGACAAAGGGAGTGGTATTAGCCCCTTGCTCCTCCACCATCACAGCCAAAAAAACAGCACTACTGTACCTCAACCACATTTGGAAGTGGTTTGGATTACCAATGAAACTCATCTTGGACCATGGAACCCAATTCATGGATAAAACCACCAATGAATTGTGTCGACTCCTATGGATTCAACAAGCCATCTCCACAGCATACCACCCTCAAACAGATGGCCAGACTGAGTGGACTAACCAAGAACTGGAGCAGTTACTTCATATGTTCTGTTCTGCTTGCCAAGATGACTGGACAATGCTTCTGTCAGCTGCCAAATTTGCACACAATAATCACTGCCATTCCACAATCAGACAAACCCCCTTCTTCACACTCATGGATTATCACCCCCACACTATTGCCTTCTCATCCTCCATCTCTTCTGTCCCCTCTATCTCCCAATGGCTCCACATGTTGTCACAACTACATAAAGAACTTCTCACAGCACAATCCCTTGCACACCATACATGGAGTCACCCCATGTCATTCCCTCACTACCACATTGGAGATAGAGTGTGGCTAGAAGGAAGACACCTAGCACAACCATTCCCATCCCTCAAGTTAAGACCCAAATGGTATGGCCCATTCACCATCAATGCTGCCATCAACCCAGTCACCTTCCATCTCATACTTCCATCCACCTGGTGCATTCATCCTGTCTTCCACATGTCACTCCTCTCTCCTTATCAAGAGATGGCCACCTTTGGCCCACATCACCCACACACCCCCCCCAGACCTTATTGACAGGGAAGAGCATACAGAAATTGAGTCTATCCTCCAATTGTGCTTTTACCACAATCAACTCCAGTATCTTGTTCATTGGAAGGGCTACCCCTCTACTGAAGATGAATGGCTATCACATAGTGACCTCACCCATGCCCCCCTTCTTATCTCAGAGTTTCATTGCCTCCACCCCTCTGCCCCAAGACCCCCCTCCATTCATCTCCCCCCATGGCCCCCTTAAGAAGGGGGGTGAATTCACCTAACCTCAACTCACCTTTTTTTTCTACCACTCATTCCCCTCCTTCCCCATCACATGCCCCCAGTTATATACCCCCTCATCCTCTGCTACCTGATCTTGATCATTTTCATCTTTGCCTGGTACAACATATGCCTCTCT